>JBBBWG010030298.1:17066-39566 GCA_037176905.1 Azolla pinnata | reverse complement strand
ACATCATGTCGATGAGTCAAAATTTCTTAACAAGATAACCTATCTGCTCAGGTTTTCCCAATTCTTCATTTGCCCTCTAATGTCCGCAGATGCCACTTCGAGGGAAATAAATGCTGTTGACTCTGGTAATGTTTTATATTTGAAACACAGTCTGCATATTTTCTGTATTTGCAACTGTGTAAATTGATGAAGAAAACACTTCGTGATTGCTGTAGAAAACCAGAAAAATTTGACGCATGATGTATGGCGCTTTGATCAAGTAAGTTGGATGTAGAGTTTCAAAAGTCAAAAGAGATGATTGAATGCACTTACTCTATTAACACCAATTATCTACGAGAAACGATTGAATTGCTCAGTATATAATGATAGTTAATAGTTTTGACCCCGTCAAAATGCTTTATCTTGGATGTCTATACCATAGTTTTCTCTCATATAGTCTTCTGGTAATTTTCATTGGTTTTGATGAAAATATATGAATGTGCCCAATAGACACACTAAGCTGAATCTAAGGCTCTTCTTATGATGCGTTTCTGTTGTACTTTACAGTTATCTAAACATAACAGTTCAAAATGTCATCCATATAGTAAATTTGGAACAGGTTAGTGAGCACTCTTTGTTTTTGCTACTTGGCGACTAGTGTTTTCATCAATACGTGTTTCATTTATTTCAGATTCACTCACGGGGAAGCTTTTGCTTTACAGGAAATATTGACACTCTGGATGTTCGTCCAAGATCAAAAGGGATTGATACTAGAGAAGAGCTTTTAAAGTTCTATGAGGAGCATTATTCTTCCAATCTCATGTGCTTAGCAGTTTATGGAAAAGGTACGTTCATTTTCAAAATTTTAATTATCAATGTATATCTTCCCTAGATTGCTACAGTGTGTCCTGCACGTGAATTAGAAACCCTCGAGGAACTGCAACGTTTAGTGGAGAGCAAATTCAGTGCTATAAAAAATACAAAAAAGGAGCGTCCTTCTTTTCCTGGCCAACCTTGTCAGTTAGAACACCTGCAGGTATGTTCATCTATTGCAATCCATCCTGATGTAATGCAGGATCAATAAAATTCACTTCGAGACTTCATTCCTTCTGAACTGATTTATCTGAGATCGGAGACAATGCTGACATGGTTATTCTAACTGCAGATCCTTGTGAAAGCAGTTCCTGTGAAAAATGAGCACACCCTATTTTTATCTTGGCCCATTAAACCGGAACTGCGTTGTTATAAGGAAGCACCGTCTCAATATGTTGGCCACTTACTGGGCCATGAAGCTGAAGGGTCTTTGTTTGCAGTTCTAAAGAAGATTGGTAAGCAATATCTCTATGCTTCAGGAGTTGAAACATCATAGTTAAATCTTAAAAATCTGCTTATATTTTAAAACTATGCTGTGGTTTTATGCAATAATCTAAAGTAAGATTTTTGTTTTGCAATGTAATTCCCGTATGCACATGCATGATTGATTAGCTACTTTGTGTAATGGCCCACTATTTCCTGGAGTCGTTCTTATATAGTCTTATCCCTGAATAGGTTGGGCAACGGGACTGAGTGCTGGAGAATCTGATAGAAGCATGGAATATGCCTTTTTCAGAGTATCAATAGATCTGACTGATCTCGGTCAAAGTATAAATTTAAGGCTTATACACTCGAGACAATGAACGAAAAATACTGTCAACCATTCTAATATTTTTGATATACTTGGCAGGTCACATAGAGGACATTATTGGATTTACGTTTCAGTATATTAAGATCTTGGAAGAAAAAGGCGTGGAAGAGTGGATTTTTGATGAGGTATGTGGGAAACTACGCCAATGTTGATAAATTTATTCAAGATGGGAACATTTGCTAACATTTGCTAACTTTCAAGATGGATTTTGCCAGATGAAAACTGTGCGTGAGATAAATTTTCACTTCAAGGATAAAATTGCTCCTGTTCACTACGTTCCATATCTAGCTACAAATATGCGGGTATGCCTTTTTTGTTTTCAAGATGTTGATTTTTAAAATATAGATTTTTGAACCTCACATCATCAACTGATCTCTGGTTATTGATACAGCATTATCCACCAGAAGATTGGTTGTCGGGATCCTCTTTACCTCAAATATTTAATGCAGAATCTATCATGGAGGTTATCAAAATGCTCACACCAGAAAATGTCAGGTAAGGGCTCATGGTGTGCAACACGATTTTTCACTAGCTGAAGCTGAACACGCGTTTTTTTGTAATCTTAAAAAGTTGGAGTATTACTAATGGCAAGTACATAGCAATCTCATGCGTTGTAGATTTAAGTTGAGTGTATACCTCTATTTTTTTTCAGTTTATTATGCCTGCTATGGTTCCGTTCATTTGAAAATACATTCCTCTGTAGGATTCTTTCAGCATCAAAGGAATATGATGGAAAAACGACAGATGTGGAGCCATGGTATGGAACTTGTTATTCCTTGGAGAAGATATCGGATGATCTTGTGAAGGTGATATTCTTTGTCTGCTTGTGCTCAATGAAAGGAAGTTGCGATACATTTTTAATTTTCAGCTGTAAATTTTCAGAAGTGGAAAACTACTTCGATTGACTGTAGATTGCATTTGCCATTGCCAAACCCATTCCTTCCAACAGATTTGTCGATCAATCCTTCAAACGAGAAGGTATAGGGTATTGCACTTCTCTTCTTTCTGCACTTCTCATATTAAAAGGAAGAAAATGGTGGGGTCTTTCTGCTTATCCATTTAAAATATGTTGCGATCAGATTCCCCATCCATATTTGTTGCGGACGTCTACCATGTCAAAGCTGTGGTATAAACCAGATTCTAAATTTCAAACACCAAAGGCGTGTGTTGAAATTCATTTTAATTCTCCAGAATCATATGGCTCTCCAGAAGCTGCTGTTCTTACAACACTGTTTTTGGATCTATTGCTTGATTATCTAAATGAACACGGTAAGATACTTTATTTATTAAAAGTATTACCAATCCAAGTCCAACTTCAATAAAGCGAGGCATAAATATGGGTAATGTATTATTTAATTTTTGGATAGTGATTGTGCAGCATATTATGCTGAAGTAGCAGGTCTTAACTACAATATCTATAGAACCCATGCAGGATTCCAGGTATCCTCTGCTCCTCCTGTGTGGCAGTATGTGTTAGTAATATAATTTCTGTTTTGCGTCTGGTAAGGAAGTGATATATTGACCTGCTGTATGACTCTATAACATCTAAAAATACTTAAGATGAAAGTAAGTGCTTGCTTTGAATAGCTAGGAAGGCTCAAAAGGAAGTTCCTGATATAATTAGAACTCCATAAAAAAGACTTCGTTTTTGAATACGCATTTTCAGTTCATCATTAGGTTGAAGGGAATAAAACGATTCTCCCTTTATTATGCCGCCTTATTTTAAGTGCAGCCTGATTGATGTTGTATCTTCTCCTGAGTTTTTATATTGCAGGTGTCAATAGCTGGTTATAACCATAAGATTGCAACACTTTTGGAGAGAATACTTGAAAAGATAGTCAATTTTGATGTGAAAGAAGACCGTTTCCGGGTCGTAAAGGTGTGTTGTTTGAAACACGTTTGTAGATCTACATTTTTTAATCATGAGAAATGTCTATTTCCTATCTGCTGAGCTTTTACCACGACATCCAGCAATTAAAAATATGAGTCTTCCTACTTTTATTGTTTGCTTTGTGAGTTATTGTTGTAAGATACCGATCTTTGACCATGATGTGATCCAGGAGAAGGTTTTCAAGGGATACTCAAATTTTCGTTTTCGTCAGCCTTATCAACAAGCACTTTATTACTGCTCCTTGATTTTAGAGCACAAGAAATGGGATATCAATGCATATATTGAAGCCATCAGTGTAATTGAACCTGTGGATCTAGTTTCATTCTTCCCTCGTCTGCTTTCTCGACTTCATTTTGAATGTTATGTTGCAGGTAAGCTGTCAGAGAGTTTTGTAGAAGGCTCTGTAGCAATTCCTACACTCTCGCTAACTACTTAGTACTATTGGCAGGGAATTTAACCCCAGAAGAGACCGAGTCTCTGGTTTTGATGATTGAGAAATCATTGTGTGACGGAGCTCTATTTAAAGCCAAGACCATATACGAGGCCCAACATACTGAGAGAAGGATTGTGAAGCTGACATCTGGAGCCGATTTTCACTATCCCATTACTGGATTGAATTTGACTGATGCAAATTCTGCTCTTCAAGTATATCTACAGGTAGATCTTGTGACTTAAGATGCTTTACGATCCAGTTGTTGCAACAATAACTAAAGACAGCAGCTAATTAAACCATGAAGTCCTAGCTGCGTGAGAGATGACTGATTTATCTGTGACGTGCTGCAACTCCACGACACCATGATCGCTTATTTTTGTAGGTGGGTCAGGATGAGACTTTGATGAATGTCCTTTTGGAGCTTTTCGTCCTGAGTGCCAAGCAAGAAGTGTTCCATCAGTTGAGATCTGTTCAGCAGCTCGGATATATTGTTGTTCTAGCAAACAGGTTAGTAAGGTTGCTCTTTTGAGGGATACAAGAACGATATTAAGAGATTGGTGCTTATGGTTGAATGAAGTGACATCACAAGCAGTTTTTGTTTCTTTGCCCTGAAAGATTCTTTCTAGAATCCACCTCTTCTTTCAGTATGCTAGGATATTGCATGCTATTTGTTTTTGGCAGTAAGTCCAAATAACATAAAAGCCATGCTATCACACCCGTTTGAATTTTGCCTCTCTGTTTCACATGCAAGGGATGATTTTGGTGTGAGAGGAGCACAGTTTATCATTCAATCTGTTGTGAAGGTACCCAATTAAATACAGAAATGGTTTATTTGCATCTATGTATAGTGCTCAGATCTGTTCGCCTTTTTGTAATTACAGGATCCCAAAGACATAGATGCATTAGTTGAAGACTTCATCAACTCATTTGAAGAGAATCTGGAACGTTTATCAGATGAAGAATTCAAAGTAAGTTATCCGAGTTGATTTCCTCCTCTGGCGCACTCGCTTTCACTGAATATAAGCTATCTCTGAAGATTTTTGAAACATGAAATGCAGCGGAATGTGAATGCTCTGAGTGAATTGAAGCTTGAAAAGCACAAGAACCTGCGAGAAGAGACACAATTTTACTGGGGAGAAATCGATTACGGTACACTGAAGTTTTCGAGGCCAGAGGATGAGGTAGGAAGTCTTTGCAATGCTGCTGTGTTTCCTTATCTCAACGGATTTGGCCGTGGCCAGGGCAGGCAGGGGTTGAAATTGCCAATCTGCTTCTTTTCTTATCTTTAAAATAGAAAAGCACGGGTTTGTTACCTTATCAGTAGCACCGTAGATTCATAACTTTTCCGTCGATATGTATTATGATGTCAGGTTGCGGCGCTGAGAAACCTCCAGAAGGAAGATCTTTGTGCATTTTACCGGAAATACGTAAAAGCCGGGTCTCCAGACAGAACCAAATTAAGCATCCATGTGTATGGAGGAGCACACGAGGAAGCATTCAAAGCTTTGCATAGCCAAGAAGAGAGCTCGCATCGGGTTGAAGCCAATGGATTGACGGCAGTGGAAGGAACGGGGGCTCGCGTTTGTATCGAGAACATATTCAAATTCAAGCGCTCGCAATCTTTATACGCTTCATTGAAGTGAAAAAAAAAGAACTTGACGGAGTGAATTGCTTGCTGGCGATGGTGGTGGTCATGGTTATACAAACCTGTTGTGTTCATCAAACTATATATTTCTGTCTTAGTACATTATTAAACTCTGATTCAAATGTAGTCAGATGGTAGATAAAGTTTTTTTTGGGGCACAAAAGAGCTTCAAGTATCCCGATCTTTTTAGGAATCAAAAGAGGTCTGTCCACATGCACTTGTAACTTGTTTCCTGCAGTTGTTGGGGCTCTGGATTTGGAGGGAGCTTCATTGGATGATAATAAGATGCACCAGCGCATTCGATTATTTTTCCCCGAGGGTTGTACTGTTATCAGATTGTCGAGCCATTTGATTTTGTTTTGCCTCATCATTTGTAAAAGCTTGTTTGGCTTTAGGATTGGTTGAAACACAGTGTATGGGAATGAAACAACACCACAAATCAGATTTACTTCTCTACTTGTAGATACAGATATGGCTCTTAAAAAATCGAACCATCGTTCGTCGCGCCGATCTTTGATTGCCGCGCTCGAACACCACTTGCATCTTGCATATGGTTCAGTTTCAGATCTGATCATCGAAATCGAATCGAAAGAGCACTTCTTCTTTTTAGGGTTTGATCCACACTTTTGAGATCGTGAATCGTTTCTTCGGCCATTCAGCTCGAGGAATAGAAAATCTTGAGGATCACCATCATTATCATCACCATCATCATCATCATCATCATCATCATCATCATCATCATCATCATCATCATCATGATCATCATCACCATCACCACCATCATCATCATCATCATCACCATCACCATCACCACCATCAGCATCATCTTCATCTTCATCATCATCATCAGCACCATCTTCATGATCAGCATCATCAGCACCATCTTCATCATCATCATCAGCACCATCTTCATGATCAGCATCATCAGCACAATCTTCATCATCATCATAAGACCTGCCATAGCCATAGCTAGAGCTTTGATTCTTGTTGTTTTGGGTCTTCTTCTATTTTTAGTCATTTCCCTTTCCACCAAAAACAAGCAAAGCAAATTGTCAAGAACAGAGAAATCCTTCAGAAAGAAAGAGGGAGACTGTGACAGACAGACAGAGGCACAACAGGATCTGCACCAAACCCTAATTCTACCCCTGCCATCATCCGCCGCGCCTCCTGGTTTGTTCTCCTGGTACCCAAATCTCTCTTCTCCCTTCAATCTACCTCCCTCTCTGTTTTTGGGCGTTTTCCTTTTTTCTTCTTTTCTCTTTTGCTTTGATCGATTCCCACTGGGATCTTCTGATGCTGCCCGCCAGGCCCTCCGCTTGCGTGCCTTGTTTTCTGCTCTGAGATTTTCCAGCTATGGCGTTTAGTCAAGCAGCAAGCCTAGCTTGCGCCACCGCGGCAATCGGCATCCTTTCATTCATCTTGGGGATTGTTGCAGAGAACAAGAAGGTAATTCATCATTGTTGTTGTTGTTGTTGCTGTGTGTCTGTGTGTCTGTGTGTGTATTAGCGCGAAAGAGAGAGCATCAAGCTAACGGAGGATTCCCTTGATGAATAAATATGTATATGGTAGCTGAAATTGGAAGAGAAAGAGGAAGAGCATCAAACTAACACAGGGGAAATTGAAATGGGTAGTTTTGTTTTTTCTTGATGGTGGATACCAGTCAGATTGGTGAAATCCTCAGTATATTTTTCCATTGAAGGTGCGAGATCTTGATATGTGTCTTGAGACCAATGTGCTGGAAATTAGGGTTAATTCCGGCTTCATTGCGAAAACAGTCTTTGGTTTGTGTCTTGAATCAGGCCCTCCTTTCTGCTTCTCTGCATGTGGTGTTTGTGATGTGATGAACCCCTGATTCTCTTAGCTTTGGATTCATACTTTAGTGCACACATTTCTATTCTCAGAGAGATCTTGCTGCATTGTGAAATGCTTTCCAGAAAATGCACAGAGAAGATTTGCTTTTATTATTTTTCTTCCTTTGTTGTGTTTTTGCCCTCCTGTAGACCAATACAATATAGCTGATTGTAGGTACTAGGTGCATGAATCCTCTTTTCACTTCTTTGCTTCAAAGCACAAACCCTCTCATAACAGCTGCTTGAACTTGTGGGCAATCATAATCCTCGGATAGCTCCTTGGTTGGACAAACTTCCTTTGTTCCTCTTATGAATAGGGCAAATCTTTGTGCATGACTGATCTTCTAACGAGAATCTGACCAGTAAATAATGGTACATGGAATGACAGAGATTAGATCTTCTTTGTACTCATTTTCATAACTCCATGATTCATGACTGGATTTTGCGTATACAGCCTGCCACGGGGATCGCAACAAAAGCTGGAGATCTGACAGTGTGCAGTTACCCCTCCGATCACTATGTTCTGCTCGGTGTTTTTTCCATGGTTTTGCTGTCCATTGCATCCATGGTTGGTGTCACATCAATCTTCTTCAACTATAACAATGTTATGGTGCCTTTGGCTGCCCTTGCCCGAAGTAAACTACTGGTGGTCTTTGGCATTGTCTCCAGGTATGTAATCTGATAGTTTGGGATTGTTCCCACAGGTGGGCTCTGTTTACTTGATTTCAAGCATTTATCAGTAGCATGGGATTGAGCTCTAAATGTGATTTGAAGTGGGCTGGCTGTGTTTACTTGCTTTCAAGTATTTATGAGTTGCATGGGATCGAGCTCTAAATCTGATTTGATGTGGGCTTTGTTTACTCGATTTCAAGTATTTATCAGCAGCATGCGATTGATCTCTAAATGGGCTCTGTTTGCTCGATTTCAAGTATTTATCAGCATGCATGGGATCGAGCTCTAAACCAGATTTGAATGTCTCTCTATCATGTAGTGTGCTTTTCCTTGTTGCTGAAGGACTTATGATGTGGGCCATAGTGGTCGAACATGTGCACCATGTGAATCATATACACCTTCTAGCGGAATGCCCAACTGCAAAGACTGGTCTCATGGGCGGTGCAGCGTTTCTTGCATTGGATACTACTTTGTTCTGGTTAGTCTGCCAGATGTTGACGATGAACGCAAGAGAGGATCATCTCGACATTTATGAGAGCGATGAGAAAGGGTCCTATGATCAGATATTACGTGAAGAATATGGAGTAAACGCTGCTCATCCTATTGAGAAAGCTTGACAATGTATACATAAACTAGGACTTTGGAAGTACCCAGTTATACAAATCTAAAGCTATCTGCATCAGAATGATTCGACCAAGTATAAGATAATGGTGCTACCCTCTTACATTAATTATTGTACTTATTTGTTATAAATGATCTCACCTTCCGCCTTGGCTACATTATTGGTTGAAAACGGCATCATTCCTTGCTTGAAATGCTTCACTTTGGAATCAGCATGGGAACAACGTGGGCTCGATTCATGCGCTCGATTCTTCCATAGATGCATTGGACACTTGTTTCTGATTTGCTCTAAGAATTTTGTCTGGTTATGATGCCAGGGATCAAGTCTGTCTGTTCCAGCATTCCACTAGTATAGGATTTTGAAACCGGCATATCATTGATTCGCGTATAGACAGGTCACTTCTTTCATGTCTTCAAAACATTTGACATTTCAACTCATGGTAGAATTGATATAGCATCAGCTTTGAATAGGGTTGAATTGTTGACATGGATGAAACCATGAATGCTGCAATTTTTTTACAGTGATTACTATCTGTTACCCTTAAAGTTATACTGTACCCGGGATTTTTGCTTGCATCATAATCTTTTGCCGCAAAGTTTTTTTGGTATCAGGTTTCGATTCCATTGAGCGGAAAATGTTTACAGCGATGAAACCATGAATGTTGCATTTTAGAATATCTGTTACCCCTAAATGTTCACTGTACCTGGGAGTTTCGCTTGCATTAAAATCTCTTTGCTGGGAAGTTTTTGTATCAGTTTTTAATTCCATTGAGCTCAAAATGTTTACGTGGATGAAGCCATGAATGCTGCACCTTTGGGAAGTTTTTGTATCAGTTTTGAATTCTATTGAGCTCAAAATGTTTACATCGATGAAGCCATGAATGTTGCTGCCTCATATTAAGATGCAGTTGCAAAGTGACATGGCTTTGCTAAAAGAATCAAGGGACAATACAATCTGGTGAGAGGTACAGGAATTATTTTCCTTCATCACTTACTTCTACAAAAGTTTGTCTTCGTCGCAGCTTACAAGTCTATTTCTTTGACCTTTTACAGAGCAAAGAAAAGGTTTGATACTCTTGAACACATTCATCAGCTTAGAAACGAAACTTTTCAAGCACCAATGAACAATTCAATTGGGATATGAATCATATCCTCCTTAATCAAAGCAAAAACGTCTGATTATCTCACTAAACTTCTAAGAACCACACTCATATAGGACTCTTGACTGTGCAATGATATCAATATGAAATCTTACCAGGAAATGTGCTAAACCTAATCACCACAAACTAAAACTTTGTTATGCAGATGATACGATCCTCCCGTATTGTTATAAGCATCAAGATTTAAGACATTTCAAGGTCACAATAGTCCATATAGGACGGCCACTTGTTACACGAACCTAATGCCAAGGACTTGGAGATGTTACACGAACCTAATGCCAAGGACTTGGAGATGTTACACAATATCGACATTAGAAGATTCAAATGTACAAATAGGGAAACATGGCATTTCTTTTGGCACTGTGAAGAATGCACGAAATTCTCGGATAGACTATCACCATTAACCACGGTCAGCTAAGTTAGAAGACGATGATCATGATCATGATGCTTTTTTGTTTCCATGGTGTTACAATCTCAGCAAAGAAGACTCAATCAACACTCTTAGTCTACTCGGATAATTCTCAAGGATGACACCATCCTTCACACAAGCATCATCAAAGCAGTCACTTCCATTTGAACCAAGAACAGGAAGACAAGAGGAAACAGTGGCATGAAGAGCAGAAAGAGGTTCGGAGAAGAAAGCACTATACCTCATTCTCCATACACGCATCGAGAGCCATCTCGCTTGCTCGGCGTAGAGCTCGGCGTCGCGGTGGTTGTAGCAGGGGAGGCAGCCCAAGAAGCTCACCATCTCTCTCTCTCTCTCCCACTCTCTCTCTCCCTCCCTTCTCATGCATACATATTTCTCATGCATACATAGGGTGCAGCATCCATTTCATCTAATTGCACTGCATGATTGTATGCCAGCTCTCCAAGCTTTGTGTTCCCCCATCTCTGGCAAGAGCTCAAGAGTGCAGCCCACATCGGCCGAGAGTCCGGACTCGGCATCCTCTCCAGCAAGGCCACTGCATTCTCAAACAGCCCCAGCCTGCTGAAAAGGTCCACCATGGTTGTGTAGTGTTCTGGTGTAGGGCTGATTCCATAGGATTTGATCATCGCCTCGAAGCATGATTGGCCCATGTCGAGTAAACCGGAGTGGCTGCATGCGTTGAGGACCACGCCGAAGGTGACGACATTCGGCTCGATTCCTTCTCCTATCATCTCGTTGAATAAGTCGATCGCTGCCTCGTCGTAGCCGCCTATCAAAGCAGTCCAAGACACCACGGATCGGCATCGAAGCTCATCGAACTCCGCTCGAGCTTCTTCGACGTCGCCGCATTTCACGTACATGTCCACCAATGCATTGCCCACCAACAGCTCATCTTCCCCTCGCGATCTCCCGCCGAGTATCTTGGCATGCACATGCACTTCCCTGCCCCTTCTAATCAGCCCCATGCTCCCAGCTGCTCTCAACATGCAGACAAGGGTGACTATGTTTGGCATCACCGCCTCGCAATGCAATCGGCGAAAGCATTCCGCGGCCTCCTCGCTATATCCTCGTTGCGCGTATCCCGAAACGAGTGTCGTCCAAGATACGATGTCTCGAAGGTGAAGCCCCTCGAACACTGCTCGCGCCTTTGTAAGCATGTTGCATTTGCTGTACATATCCGCCAATGCGTTGCAAACTCGAGTATTCTGTTTCCACGCGGGTTCACGGCCGATGTGGCCATGCATTTCCAGGCCCTTCTCCACTGCCCCTGTGCTCCCACAGGCTTTCAAAATGCAGATGATAGTGACCTCGTTGGGATATTGGCCTTCCTGTTGCATTTGCTTCAAGCACCCGCACGCTTCTTCAACGAGCTTCGCTTGGGCGCATCCGGAGATCAGTGCAGTCCACGAGATGACATCCCGCGCCCCCGCCTCTTCAAACACCTTTCTTGCTGCCGAAGGAGCACCGCATTTGGCATACATGTGAATCAATTCATTCCGAAAAAGAACGTCTTTGTCGTACGGCTCCGCCTTTCGAAACCGAGCATGAATCCTTTCCCCTTTCTCGATCTCTCCCGAATTACTGCAGCTCCGTAAGATGCAAGAACAAGTCACCACATTCGGCAAGAGGCTCTCATGTACCAACCTGTTGAAATGATCTGATGCTTCCTCGTTCTCCCCGTGTTGAATACACCCCGTGATTATCGTGTTCCAACAACTCACGTCCTTCACCGGTAATCCATCAAAAATTTCTCGCGCTTGACTGATTCCACCGCATTTGGCATACATATCCATCAATGCATTGCCCACCATAATATCTTTTCTTACCAATCGCTGGCTTACGATATTGGCGTGCACTTCCTTCCCTTTGTCTATGCTTGTGCACACCTTCAATAGCGAAACAAAAGTAGCGACATCTGCAGGTAAACCTTCAGACTGCATGCAGTTGAACGATTTCTGCGCTTCTTCGATATGCCCATGTTCAGCATAATTTGCAATCAATACATTCCAACTGATTTTATCCCGATCTTGAAGAGCGTCAAACACTTCTTGCGCTTTTGCTAGTGCACCGCATTTACCATACATATCCACCAATGCAGTTCTGATCATTCTATTCTCACCCACAAGCAAAAAGCCTGCTCTTATAATCTCACCGTGTACTTCTTGACCCTTATGAAAGCTTCCGATGCTACCGCATGCTTTCAGGATTGAGAGATAAGTGACCACATCAGGCAAGACTCCCTCCCTCTGCATTTGTTCAAAGTGATCGAGTGCTTTCTGGCCATGCCCATGGTTTGCATAGCCTGCTATCAACACACTCCAGGATACTACATCCCGTACTCTTAGCTCATCGAACACTGCCTGAGCTTTCATGAGCATACTACATTTTATGTACATATCGACCAATGCAGTGCCAAGCATGATGCTCTTGTCCGGTTGCTGCAAAACCCCATGCTTGATGATTTGAAGATGTATTTCTTGACCCTTTTCAGGATCTCTTACATTGCCACAAGCCTTCAAGGTGCAAACGAATGCAGAAGCATCTGGACAGATTCCTTCAGCTTGCATAGATTCGAAGCACTTCAGTGCTTGCCCACTGTGCCCATGTTGGGCATACCCTTCTATAAGAGAAGTCCATGCCACCACGTTTTGTACAGGAAGCCTATCGAATACTTCTTGTGCCTCTTCAAGCAAACCACATTTTGCATACATATTTAGCAAGGAGACGCCAACATATATATTCTGATCCAGAAGCCCTGATTTCACAAGATCTGCATGTAATCCAAGTCCTTGGCATGAATTTTGTAGTCGGGAGGCGGATTTCAACAAGAGCAGTGCGTTTCTCATGAGCCGTTACCGTATTAGGGCAACGCTCATGGCTGAGAATGCTGACGATGAGCCAGATAGATCAAGCATCGGAATGATGGGAATGCTTGGCCTTTCTCTTCATCCAACGATACCTCCCCATCACTGGGCTGAGCTTCAGCTCAACAAAGCGCTGCGTGATCCACCAGCAAGCAGCAGCTTCCATTGCAGCTGAAAGTGCACTGAGTGAGCATAACACAGGAAAGAAACATCATCACAGAGATTCCTTGCCTTTCAGTCCATGACACCAATCATCATCACCCACCAGAGACACATTCACATCACAGCTCCTAAAATGCAAGGCCAAAAAGAAAACCAGCGATAGGATCGTGTCGTCGATGCGACGTAACTGTCAACAACCGTCGATCGATCGGCGATGTCGATCATATTGATACACGCAATAGGAGGAGCACAAGCTGTCGCTAATCATCGATTGCAAAGAATGATCGATACGATCGATTAAATAAGAGCACAACAATCGTCGTTCAGCATCGATCGATCCACCGACGGGTGTGATCATCGATGTCGATCATATCGATACACATATCTCGAGGAATAAGCGCACCACAGCCATAGTAACCATCTATGCGATCATCGATGTCGATCATATCGACACTTGAAGCTTGTAAAGGCCTCTATCTTTCCTAACTCTAAACCCTAAACCCTAAATGAGTTTTGTGTCATGATCATGTGCATGTGATCCAAATCGATTCTCTGCGTGATCTTGTTCAATACAAGAGAGGTGCCATCAAAATGGCCATTTTCTACTGCTACACAAATGCTTTTCAATTGAAATAGAACTCGTGGCCATAATACATCCATCCAACATTTAGACGTGCTCGATTTCGAATCGACTTCCACTTACATTCAGAGATCTTCGCTTACAAATCATAGTAGCAAAATCGGCGGATCAGGTTCCCAATTCTCTCGTGGGCAATTTATTCTTAATACTTTGGCGAGTTATTCGTAGCTGCTCAAAACTGTAGGATCTGCAGCTAATTGCTTCCAATTCTTGGATAAGCTATCTTTGTATACACTGAAAACAAAATCTTTTTTTTTTTTTTTCTGTACACCCGTTGTGTGGTACACTTTGAAACTCCTCGCGGTCTAGTAGTTAATCAGCTCTCTTTCTTCCTGATCCCTGTCACCACACAAAGAAGCAAAAGAGGCATTCAAAACCAATATAAACACCGACGTTTGATAAACACCTACATGAGTTCTTTGTTTATTCTGATTACTGAAAGACGCGGCTGGATTAACTGTTTTCGAGTCGTTTCTGCCACTAAATCTATTAATTGAGGTACTGATGAACCCAAATCGTATTCCATATGTTATGACTCAAAACGAAACTAAGACTCGAGGCAAGCAGATTGTTCTCGGAGAGATTAACATTTGGTCTTATGTATGTTTGCTTTTATTTTGCAGTTGCTGCATCCTAATTGTTCGTTCCTAATTGTCTACCAATCCATCCGAATCCGTAACTAATTTCAGCTCTATGCAGTTCCAAATCGACTACCGGCTCATCCGAAATTTGGCAAAGAATTTCAACTCGGACTTCTATTCATTTCCATTTGACCTTCCATTATACTATACATTTGCTATTGCTCTTTGTGGATCGATGGAAGGGAAGCCAAGAAGAGAATAAAGGCCTGTCTTTCTCACCATGATTCAACATTGATTTTGGCACAAGGTCAGTCTGCAACCAGAACAAGCTCCAGTTCCCTCCATTCAAGATCCTCTTGGTCGCCATCTTCATACTTTACCTAAAATGAAATCAAGTTCCATAGATGATTCAAGCAAAGAACGTATTCGCTGAAGATGAAGCAAGAAAAAAAAAAATCTTCCAGCTTTTACCTTGTAAAACTTTGTTCTTGCATCATAATCGATCACTTTTCCTGTATAAACCTTCCCTGAGAATTCCTTCATTAAAGACCGCCCAATTAATGCGATTCCCAACTCTAACGGTGTTTCATCACCATTCACCAGAGAATTTTTGAATTTTGCACCAGTGTTTCCCGATGCAGTTATGGACTTTCGAACTTTTGTCTTCCTTGAACTGGATCCTTTTCTCTTCGTTCTCCCACCAGATTCAAGTTCCTTGTGAACATGATCTGTATCCAAATCAGCTGAACTTTGTCGGCACTGTTGTACGAGGGTAGGCTGTAGCTCTACCCACTCAAGCTCCTCTTGGTCTCCATCCTCATATTTTATCTGAGACAAAAACAAACCGTGTTAAATATTGGAAGTGGTAGTGATACAGAAGAAATTCCACTCCATGTGTATTACCCATGAATGGCATACCTCTATGCTGAAACCAAAACTCAAAAAATATAGCAAATTAAATGTAACAATGTGTGTCTCACTTAAAACCCAAAGAGATTCAGCACACCAAAGGAAACTGCCAGTTTGATATTCCAGACTTGCATGTGTTTTATGTACCCCTAGTTCTTTCTTCAGATACACAGACCACCTGATAAATACAGTTATACATATGTCTCATAAGCTTATTTGACCTTTAATAGTAGATGCTACTGATTTCTTTTTCGTGAAATGGCAACATCTATCCCTAGCCAAGGTACAGGTTAGCATATAAACCATGGAACTTAAACATGGGTAACTAGATGCAAACGTGCATGGGTGAGGCTAATACTCGTTGAAAAACGTACAGATTGGTAACCTGCAGAGAATTTCAACCTTACCCTGTATACTTTTCTTTTCTTGTTATAGCTGATCACCTTTCCAGCATACATCTTTCTACCAAACCTTTTCAATGTGCTGCTGCCTATCAGCAAATCTCCAACCTTCGGTGACAAAGAGTTGTCACCCTCTGCTTCTCTCTCCTTGTTATGATGTTGACTGCTGTTTGCTACTACATTCTCTGAAGTGCTAATGTGAAGCTCTTTGTCGATATCGTTTTCAAAGGAAATATTTGTATTACATTTCAGTTTTTTCCCAAATGCCAACATAGGCTTCAGCTCAGTCCATTCAAACTCTTCTTGGTGCCCATTGTCATACTTTACCTAACACAGAAAAACAAGAAATACTTCACTTTACATGCAATGCAACCAAAGAACATTTTTTCTTTGTTCTAACCTTGTACAGTTGAGTTTGTTTGTTGTAACTGACCACAGTCCCAGTGTGGATCCTTTTTCCTAACTTCTTCCTTGCCACCATGCCAACTGAAGAAGCTCCTAATTGTAAGTGACCTGATTTCTTAGTCTTTGAAGATGGGGTGGGTGATGATGCCAATATAGGCTGTAATTCCTTCCATTCACAGTCCTCCTTCTCATCATCCTCGTAACGCATCTGAAAGCATCCATAGTATTGTGTGTTTACCATTCTAATCTGTCTTCTATCTCCAAATAAGCACAGTCAAACACTGAGGAATATACATAAAAGTCACAAGAGGGAAACGATTTTTTTTGGGAGGAAACATGTTTTCTGGTTAGTCATTGATCATGTCTCTGCAAACTTCTTTCACATTATGACTTACCGTGTAGTGCTTTATTTCATCATTGATTCTCCCACTACAGAATCTGCCTGGAGTTTTGCAAACAAGAGTGCCCGTCTCGGAGATCCCTGTACCATCATCATAGTTGTTCATTGATTTTGCCGTTTCAGGAGCCTCTGCTGTAGAGGTTTCTCTTTCTTTCTTCTTGGTCAAATCTTTGCTCACAGGACTCTGCCCTGAATCCTCACGCTTGCTTAAGTAGCGTAGGATGCCTGCTTGAAGTGTTGTACTTGTGAAAGATACCCTCCTTGCAGGAGACTCCTCCTCTCCATCAGATTCAAACCCAATATCTTCCGATTTCAAAACAAATTCTTTCACATCTTTCCTTTTTCCCTTTGATCTCCTAATGGGGCACAATTTTTAGAAGCTGAATCAATCCTCTCCGTATAAAGTATTGGTAATAAAAGTTTCACACAACAAACAACTCTACCTCTCCTTCATATCTCTTTCTGGTGGCTTCCTCTTTCTTGATGAAGGGCCAGGCGAATCATCTGATGGAAGTAATAATGCCTCAACTTCCCCTTCCTCAAGATCTTCTTGATCTCCATCTTCATAGAGAACCTGAAAGGTGAGTAAAAATGTATCCATAACCATTTGGCAGCCCATGTCTGTTGCATTTATACCTTGCATATAATGAGATACAACATATGAAATGTGTCTTTTTACATATATAACTATTCTTCCAATAGATTTCATGAGACGAACCTTATACCAACTGTTCTCACTATCGTAGCTTTTAATCGTTCCATTGAAATATTTCCTTCCAAAGCGCTTTCTAATTGTTCTGCCAATCATTCTCTGTTCCTTTTCGGCATTTCCAATCTGCTGCTACAAAATATACGTGCACATATACAAGTATGCGTTAGACGATTTCCATATTTCCAACAAACCATACATGTCAACTCCTAACTACCTTATTCTTTTCAAATGATGATACTTCAATTTCAACATTCTTCTTTGCAGCTTTATCTTCAACCACTTCACCCGAATTTTCTCCATTTCCTTTCATGTTAGTATCATCAGAACCCTTTACTTCCACATCCTTATGATGCATAAGAGACCAGGGATAATAATCACTGGTTTGTGAACCATTGGACACATAATCTGGAAACAACAAATTGGTCAAGGCATTCGGTATTGGTGAAACTTCCATCGTTACGAGATCATTCCTACTGAAATGCCACATGGCAGATGACAACTAATGATGAGAGCCAGTTTTTAGTTTAAAATCTTTAAGGATTTAAGAGAGAAAAGGTATAGCCTGAGATCCTTCGTACCTTGCATTACTTGATCTTTGATTGATGTGACTAGCTCATTATTCACCAAGAACATCTGATCAGTTTCCCCATCTGTGAGAACATTTTCCAAACTTTTGATAGATTCAAGTCTTGTTACTACATTGTTAAGACACACATTAGATTCCAGTTGAAGCTCTATTGTTACATTTGAATCGTTCTTTAAGGAAACGCCTCCAGGATCCAAGAGAGCATCAGGCTCGAATGAAACGCTACCGAGTTTCTGTGGTTTTCTAGCTTCGGAAGAGCTCACCAGCCGGCCCTCGGTGTTTGGTTCATCATCAATGCATTCAGTTGCCTTTCCTCGAGTTTCCGTGCTACGATCCAGATGCAAAACAGAGGTGAATTTTACTCCCTCAGCTTCGGAACATATGTGGGCGGGAGGAGCTAACCCATTTTCTGTAGAAATCTCCACCGTCGGTTCATTTCCGAGCGGATTTTCCATAGAAACCCAGATGATGGGCTCATTTTCCATCGAAACCTCGCCATCTGATCTGTCATCAGTAGAAATCTCGACATGCAGTGCGATTTCCTGGGTGTTTTCAAGAGGAGCATTTTCAACGAGACCTGTTCTCGCATAGGGACCAAATACGGGACGATCTTCGGCAGTTAGGGGGAGGAGGCGTCCAGGGAATCGCCGTTCACGCCGCGAATTCTTCTTCTCCGGGGCGTCCGAAGGGTTCTCGTCCGCGGGCAAAGGCGGAGCCTTTCGCTGAGAGCTCGGCAGGGAGGAGGAGGAGGGGGTCTCGTGATAGGCACCAGGTTTGGGGTTTAGGGTTCCAATGCGAGGAGCGGGGAAGCCAGGATGTCGAGGAGAGCCGAACACAGGGGCATGGAGGGCCATGGCGGAGGTGGGTTCTCTCTGATTTGGCGAAAGGAAGCAAGCTCCGCGAGTTCTTGGGGCCTGCAAGAGGAGAAGCTGAGCTATGGAAAGCTTCAGAGTCTCTGCAGAATCTGCAGAATTGGAGAAGAAAGCACAAAGAAAGAAGGAGAAGCCAAAAACCCTTAACAAACTCCCTAATCTCTGATTAAGCCCTTAATTTGGTGGACTAATCCTAATTAGAAAACCCTTAATCTGAGTCTCAAGGCAAATGTGCCTAGAACCAAGAGAGAGAGAGAGAGAGAGAGAGTATCCCGATGATCCGAATCGATTCCATCCGTCGATTGACCACTGTTCTCGGACTGTTTCCGAGCAGCATTTCAGATCTCCTGATCTGCAGTTCGAGACCTCGATTCGGAGTCTGTTCTGCTGCTAGCCGATTCGAGCGCGCGAATTGCTTGATTTCTTGGTTCGTTTCGCAATCTGGGTCTTGGATTACTACGCTTTCCGCTTGCCTGTTAAGCAGACGTTGCAAAAAAGCAACCATCTTAAACTGAGCAGATTGAATCGCTTGCAGCACAATCTTGGAGCATTTGCAGTGCAATCTTGGATCATTTGCGTGTGATCTTTGATCATTTGCATGTAATCTTCTGATCATTTGCGTGTAATGTCGTCATCAGACATCTGGCATCTCAGGCTACCTACATGGGCACGCGTTAACAACCGGAGGTTAAGTAGAATCTTAATTACATAGCCCTACATCGAGCTAGTTGTTGCCGATTAAAGCAAGAAATCGCGAAGCCTTGAGCGAGTACTCTTGCTGATCGGGCAACCGAGTGCAGAATTCCGATTCTATGCTGCATCAAGGCCTGGCTTTTGCTCGGCTTTGTTCTTGAAAGGCAAGTGGGCCAGTTTGTCAGCTCCTTTTCTCCTTGCCGTGGTTCAGATATCAAGCTCGCGATCGACAAGGTAATCATCGGATTGCGATATTATCTGGCAGCTTGCGACCGAAGTCGATGAAACAAATCGCAAATGACAGGTGATGGTGCGCATAATCTGCTCGATAGACTCTTGCCGCCAAATTGCCCACGATGAAGGAATCGTGAGGGCTCTCGTACACGAATCCCTCACGAGGCGAAAGATTCCTCACGATGCTCTGGAGGCATTATACTCGATGTTCCAATCACAGTGTTCTGCACTTTTAAAACTGTTCGTCTCTGAATCGAGCTCCTCCACACACATGGGCGCGAGCGCAGAAGAAGAATCGCTTCTCCCCTTCATCGCGAAACAATAATCCGAAATCGATCGGCTTTTAACTGGCCTCTGATCAAGCCCCAGGCTGATTTACGGCTACAGTTATTCGCACTCGGCATATACCTACTTCGTGTACCTGTTATTCGGACACAAGTATTAATATAATATCACGTAGGTGATGTTTGGTGTGAATGGAATCAGATGAGTGTGACCGATCACACTCATCCGTCCGATCGGTCAAGCTGCTCCCACCAAGGAATCTAGCATCTCCCCCTTTTTTTGGTGAAAAGGATATTTGACAAAAATATATTCTCTTTTCCTTGACAAGAATCTTATAGTCTTGACTGATGAACAAGACAACTAACTGGCAAACACTAGTATATGAGACCTTGCCAAGACAATTTATACAGTAGTGGGATTTTGGGAATGTAGTAGAGCGCGTGAGTGTTTTCTACCAATCTGGCTCCATAACACCACGATCTCTTGGAAAGAATCAGCCCAGGTCGAGCTAATTCCCTGTGTTGCCACAGAAGTGATAACAACACCTCTTTCAGCTTGGGCATACCAAACCCCCAAGTCTCGGCTCGATTCTTGTTCTGCTACCTGATACCAACAAATGGGCTTGTCTCGGGGTGGTTTCAGCAATCCCTAAACCCTAAACCCTAAACGCTAAACCAGCGTCGACACCTGTCTAGAAACGCTTTGGATCGAAGCGAAGAGAACGCCCCATGATCGTAAAGGAAGAGCAATGCAAGCAGGGGATCGATCGAGTACACCGCGCTAGGATCGATCGATCAATGCTCTTCTTTTTTCTCTACCTACGCAATGCTTTCGATACTACAAAATGGGGTGTTTTTCTTTTCTCTTTCGGGGCAAAAGCAAAGAGCAGAAACTCATCTTGGTTTCTTTGCCAGATTTCTCTTGTGCAGAGTAGAACTGAAGACGACGGAAGGAATGTTATGAGCTCATGCATGTAGCGAGTCATTATAGAAACTAAGGCACGATTAGAGTTCATGCTATACATATCTCGTTGTTAAGCTCGAGTTAACAAGTTATGATGTAAACAACATGTATGCATTCCCATCATCTGTCTATCTATCTATCTAGTGGGTTATACAGACTCGTGTATCTCGAACACTCTAGTGCTCTACACAAGAGTGAACCCAAGTATTGATTGATATGCTAAAATTAGCCATCTTGCTTAATACTTAATCGCTCTTTGGCCTTGCTCTGATCTTACTTAATACTTAATCGCTCTTTGGCCTTGCTCTGATCTTACTTAATACTTAATCGCTCTTCGATCTTGCTCTGAAATTTCTATGATCTTGCTTAATACTTAATTGCTCTTCGATCTCGCTCTGATCTTGCTCTGATCTTTCTTTGATCTTGCTTAATACTTAATCGCTCTTCGATCTTGCCCTGATCTTGCTTTGGTCTTTCTCTGATCTTTCTCTGATCTTGCTTGATACTTAATTGCTCTTCGATCTTGCTTGATACTTAATTGCTCTTCGATCTTGCTTTGATCTTGCTCTTATCTTTCTTTGATCTTGCTTGATACTTAATCGCTCTTTGATCTTTCTCTAATCTTGCTCTGATCTTTCTTTGATCTTGCTTAATACTTAATCGCTATTCGATCTTGCTCCGATCTTGCTTAATACTTAATTGCTCTTTAATCTTGCTCGGATCTTGCTTAATACTTAATTGCTCTTCGAACTTGCTCTGATCTTTCTTAATACTTATTCGCTCTTCGATCTCACTCTAATCTTGCTTAATGCTTAATAGCTCTTCGATCTTGCTCCGATCTTTCTTAATACTTAATTACTTTGATCTTGCTCCGATCTTTCTTAATACTTAATCGCTCTTCGATCTTGCTCCGATCTTTCTTTATACTTAATCGTTCTTCGATCTCACTCTGATATTGCTTAGTACTTAATCGCTCTTCGATCTCACTCCGATCTTTCTTAACACTTAATCGCTCTTCGATCTTGCTCTGATCTTTCTTAATACTTAATCGCTATTCGATCTTGGTCTGATCTTGCTCTGATCTTTCTTAATACTTAATTGCTCTTCGATCTTTCTTAATACTTAATCGCTCTTCGATCTTGCTCCAATCTTTCTTAATACTTAATCGCTCTTCGATCTTGCTTTGATCTTTCTTAACACTTAATCGTTCTTTGATCCCACTCTGATCTTGCTTAGTACTTAATCGCTCTTCGATCTCGCTCCGATCTTTCTTAATACTTAATCGCTCTTCAATCTTGCTCCGATATTTCTTAATACTTAATCGCTATTCGATCTTGGTCTGATCTTGCTTCGATCTTTCTTAATACTTAATCCCTCTTCGATCTTGCTCCGATCTTTCTTAATACTTAATCGCTCTTCGATCTTGCT
>JBBBWG010030287.1:5811-49530 GCA_037176905.1 Azolla pinnata | reverse complement strand
ATGATGCCGCAGTCGTAGACGGGGACGCGGTCGGGTGCGAAGAGGCCCCAATGGCGCTCGGAGGCGGCGCCGGGCTTGAGGTCCTCGTCGAAGAGGGCGAAGACGTAGGTGAGGACGGGGGCGGCGGGCCGGAGCGGGGAGCCGAGGCCGGCGCGGAGGCGGCGCACGAGCCGCGCGTTGAAGGCACGCGCGTTGCCGGGCCCGACGCCGGGCTCGTAGGGCCCGCCGGCCGCGGGCCACCCGGTCTCGCCCACGGCCACCGTCACGTTCCCGAAGCCGAGCCGCGCGACCGCGGCGTGCACCGCGTCGACCTGTGCGTCGAACATGTTGTCATAAGTCAGCTTCGTGACGGGGTCGTAGCGGGCCGTCGCGGGCCCGCCGTCGAAGAGCGCGTAGGCGAGATTGGTCGCGTTGGGGTTGGCGAGGTAGCCGAAGAAGGGGTACGCGTTCGCGAGGTACGGGGAGCCCGTGCGCGCGAGGAAGCCGAGGATGGGCCCCAGGATCGCCGCCGCGCCGTCCGAGAACCGGCCCGACGACGGCGGCTCCGACGCCGCGAGCAGCCCCATCGAGTGCGGCGTCGTGATCCTCACCCCGCGGAGCCGCTGCTGCTGCTGGCACGCCGAGTGCAGATTCTCCATCGCCAGGTGCAGGTCCCAGATCATCTCGCCGTCCGACCCGGAGATCACCTCGTTCCCGACCGACAGGTAGCCGATGTTCGCGGCTGGGACGTAGGGCACGATGTTGGCCTCCAGCCACGCCGCCGCCGCCGCCACGCCGCCCGCCGCCAGCGGCTTGATCTCCTCGTCCCCGATCCCGACCATCGCCTCGATCCCCGTCCCTGCCAACGCCGCCAGGATCGCCCCGTCGGCCGAGAACAGCTTCACCCTGCGGATCACCGTGCTTTGCAGCAGCTCCACCGCCTCCGCCGGCGTCGGCAGGTTGTCGCCCATCGTGCCGTAGTTCACTCCCAGCGCCGATATGATGGGAGCTGCTGAGCTGGACGCAGTGGAGCAGAAGAAGAAGAAGAAGAAGAAGAAGAAGAAGACGAAGAAGAAGAACAGCAGCAGCAGCAACAACATGGAGCGCTGCAGCTCGCCATCTCTCCCTGCCATCATCATCATCCGCTGCCGCTTCTCGCACTGCTGCAGAGGAGAAAACCCTATCTCCGCTGCAAAATCTCAGTGTGGGCTACTCTCCGCTGGAATCCACCCAAGCTGGACTTCCAGAGCGCCGCTCTGTTGGAAGCTTTTCCCTTTATAACAATTGGTTAGTAGCCAGCCGACCACAGGATAGAAGGGCGAAAAACAGCTCCGAATTCTCCAGAGAGTAGAGGAAGATTGGGGTCTTTTTTGGGGGATTTCGAACATATACGCGCCCCGCCTCACGAGCCCGCTCGAGAGATCGAGAGATCGAGAAATCGAGAGATCGAGAGAGAGAGAGAGAGAGAGAGCGGATGCCTGCTCGTCGTTGCTCGCACCCGTGGGCCGATGGATGATGATTGATGCTGCTTCTTTCGCCCCCCACAGCCTCGATAAGCAAATCTTTCGGTGGTGCCGATCGGCTCGTGGCTCGTTTAATTAAGGAGATTCTCCTGAGCCAAACCCGTCCGATGAGCCCGATCCGTTCAAGAACACGACTCGAGCTTCGGCTGTTTCCAACGGGTTTGGACTCGTTGAACGGTTTAGGCGGTACACTTTTATATCCGATATCGATGTTTCTTTCTCGCGCTTTCTTTTTTGCCGACAGGAAACCACGCTTAATCGGCTTCACGACTCTGAGCCGCTTAAACTGAGTCGCGAGATGCTCGATTTGATCCGAGCTGAACCAAAACCGGTTAATGAATCTCAACCTTGAGCCGAGCCGAGCCGAGCTGCCATGCCAATTGAACTTGATCAAACGGCTCGGTTGGGGCTCGAGCTCCATCAGTTGCCGTTGTCGGCGCACATTCATGTATAGATAGCGTGTTGTGTGCATGTACATTGGCCAAGAAGTGGTCAGGTGGAATTCCCTCCTACCTTTCTTGTTGCTGCTAACAAACAAATCCTTTGTATCCTATTTTGCCAATTTCTACAACGCCTGATTCAAAACGTTTCACGATGCTTTATCGCATCGCCTGTGCTGCGAAATGCAAATGCTGCTTAGACTTATTTACAAAAACACCGCCGGATCGAATCGTCTCTTGCTTCCCTCCATTGTGGCCTTCGAAGCATATCATCTGATTCCTATGGCACACGAAACCTAAAGGTCCTATTATTCGGACTCCTGTGTGAAACAACCACCGGTATCTACACCATGTGGTTGCAATAAATAATAGCTCGGTACTTGAACTCTTTGAGTTCTTTTATGCATTCTAGAAATCTTATGTAAGTTCCGAGCATATGCGAGCTGCTGGATATCTATAGAACCGTCTTTGCCGGGACATGTAGTCCTCGTGAACATGTTTGAACACGTGGATTCACACCGATATCTATCAAGGTGAACAACACCGATTACCGAATCAGAAGTTCGATTCATGTTTCCAAATTATCCATCTACGACGGCCATCTATTTTACAACACTATCACCTATACCATGTAAATAGAACGTAGATGCATCCCATCGTCCGCATATATAGCGACATCAGATCTTGTACCTCGACAGATGACTTTCGATCCATTCCATGGTTGTTTCATCACTCGCTCTTTGATGGTATCGGACCTCTTACTCGATGTCATTCCTATCTATTATACAACGTTGACACTATATTATGTAAATAGAATGTAGATGCATCCCATCGGTTCCATATACAGCGAGCGACATCTGATCTTCTATTGTGACAAACGACTTTCGATCCATTCCAGGGTCGTTCTATCGCTCTCGCTCGATGATATCAAATCTCTAACGATCTCGCGTTGTTTATACTCGATAAAATCAACTCTTTCCTAACCATTTTACAACACGCTAAGCTAATTTTAATGGTAACTAATCCGACAGCAATAGAGAACAAACAAAGGCAATGTACACCGTAAAACCTTCGTCTTCTTCTTCGTCTTCTTCTTCTTCTTCTTCTTCTTCTTCGTCTTTCTCGTCCGGCATTTTTAGGGTTTTGCAGCAGAGCGTCTCAGAGACAGAGCCATGAGGAGGTTCAAGGATCCCGGCTCTCTCGCCCTAGCTCTCTGTCGACGCCGCGGCCCTTCCCCGTCTCGTTGCCTCAGCGCGGGAATCGGTCGAGGTCGAGGCCACGGCTCCGGCGATAGCTCCGGTCAATCAGCAGACGCTCAGCCCCAGCCCGCTGCTGCCGGTCGAGGTCGTGGTCGCGGCGGCGGCGGCGGCGGCGGCGGAGCCGGAGCGTTCTTCAACCCTTCGTTTCTCGGCGCAGAGAGAAGAGACCCGGTGGTTCCAGAAGCAGAAGTAATAGAATCCGTGAGCTTCGCTAACGTCGGTCCAGGTCAGACCCCTAACCCTAATGTCGCAGCAGCTAGAAGAAGCCCGCCAGGGCAGAGAACATTCGCTGATGACCGCGGTTATGATGATGACGACGTCGGCGCCGACGATTCCATGTACGGAAAAGCAAGTCCTTCACCCCCATCTCGAATGCCTTCTTTGGGTTTAGGGCTCAGTGGATTTGGACGGGGAAAAGTCATCCAAGAATCGTCTTTTCGTTCGTCCGGAGAGCTTCTCGCTTCAGATCGGGCACAAAACATACCGAAATGGTCTCAGTGGGATGAAAAGCTGAAGACAATCGATCCGAAAGAAGGCGCTTCGCCTGAGGAACTGAGGCTTATGGATGACGAGGAAACGCCTGTTAATGTATTACGCCGTCCTACTCCTCCAGTTATGCGATCAAGACGACTGGATCAGGCTCAACATGGAGGTGGTGCCACTGTTTGTACATTCTCTTTAGCAGTTTAGTTTGATAACGGTTGCCTGAATGCTTTTCAAGTCAAAGTGGAGCATGACAAGAATGATGCCTGCTCCACACTTCCGTATTGATGCTTGTGGATGATGGCATGTCATTTTTCAAAGATATTGCTTTCAGTGCAAAGCTCCCAACATTCACTTTATTCCCGAATTATCCTCGATGACCTGGGTTGATGCCATGCTTTCTCAAAGGACTTTGCCATGTTGCTATCACAACCGAGCATTTGTCACTGACTTCAGGAATCATGTAGAAATACCTTGTGTTTAGTTGAGTGAGTGAACACATGGATCGATACTTGTAATTAATCGGTCTTCTGTGATGAAACCGTGGTATTGTTTGTATGTGGGAGTGAATGTTCGTGTGACTTCCAGATAAGCCTGTTTTGTCTTTCTGTTAATAATTTAGGATTTGTATGGAATGAGAGATTTGTGATGTTCCTTTAATGTCTGGATTCGCACTGAATTTCAGTATTACTGCAATGTACTCGGTAAATTAGTGTCCAAGTTCATTGATGTTCACTATTGCGCACTGCCCATCAAAGTAGCATAGGTAAGAAGAGAATGGGCATACATTTGAACCAATGCTTTTATATCTATTCTACTTTGATCAGAGATGATCAGGTACAATGAACAATGTTAGTTTGCTATACCAGCTTAGTATCTATTTTTGTCACATTTACTTGTTATCTTTTGTAGGTTGGCAGCAGCGGATGCATAAAACCCAGGAAAATGAGGAGGAAGAAACTCCACAGCCTCGATATCCTGCTCAAACACGTTAAGTATCTTGAATGGCTCGTAAATTTTCCACAATAGCCCATCTTTGTCTGATTTACTTGCTCGGGCGTACCATATGACAGGCATGGGCAGTCTTTTGAATCTGGATCTCTCTCAATCTTCAAGCTTTAGTAGGGATGCAGAGTATCAAAGTGGAAGATCGCAAGCTGGTGATGAAAACAAGGTAGAAGCTGCTGATGATTACAGCCAAACCTTTAAACCAGTTATTCAACCGGGATGGTCTTTTGCGCCAGAGAAAAGTACTCCTGGATTAGGTTGGTCTGCCTTTTTCTATCTTAATTGTGACACATCAAGCTTTATTTTTTAAGATGCTGTCATACATCAAAAGGAAATTTCATGAAACTTTAGATCTAGGCTGTCGATTTCTGAGGGATGTCAAGTAGAGTTGATTCATCTACACGCCCGTGGAAATTATTAGATCTTAACTGATCTTGCTTCTATTTGACATATATTTCTAGGTTAGCGTTAAGTTATCACTTACTACTTCCCTTTCATAAATCTTCTCTAAAACAAGTTGGGAAGGAATCTTATTTTGAAGCAAATTAATTCAGTATTGGTCTGCAGTAGGAGCTGGACGAGGCCAACCGTCCTCACCGAATGCACGTTCACCAGGGATTGGTAGTATGGCCTTTTCTCAAGAAGAGTTTGAATCAGTGAATGAACAAGGAAGAATCTCATACAGTGAGCGGATGGAGGCTGCCCTTCAGAGATCGTCTGCACGTTTCTCAAGAGATTCGGCCCCTGAACCTCGTTATGATTACGCTGAAGAGCCTTCGAGACCAACACTTAATGAGGAGGATGCAGCTAAACGAGCAATGGATATACTAAATGCACGACTATCCAGAAGGTATGGACGGATGGAGGATTGGTCGAGGGATGGAGATGGAGACGTAAGTGATGACATTGATGCTAGGATCAGAAGGAGGTTCCCAGCACAGCTTTCTAGAGTTTCTAGAGAAAGGAAGGAGCCTAGGAAGCAGATTGAAGAGCTTGAAGCGGCACAGCGTAAAGCTCAGCTCAGTGATGAAGATGCTAAGAAAGAGGCAGAGTTTTTGAAGGCAATGGAAAAGAATGAGGCCATTATGAAGTTACAAGATACTTGGGATCAATTTATTAAGTCCTATGGGGAGGTAAAAAACAGTGCTTGCTGGTCATTCACCAGACATCTATTGCATCGTGTCTTGAATAGCGTACCATACATAATGCCTAAAATAGGCAGATTGTGGGGCGTGTAGCTTCTTAATTTCGAAGGTTTGCTCATACTGTTTCTTCATTCATGTGTGACGATGAATGCAAATAAGAGGTCTACATAATTTAAATACAGATTGCATCTTCAGTTTGTGCTGGTGACTAACTTATTGATCGTGGAATGCAGATGCTTCTAGAACCGGAGCATGAATTGGGAGACTTTACAAACCCTGATATTGATGAGAAGCCGATGATGCCGTTGGAGGAATACCTAGAGAAAGCCAAGCCGAATGTCATGAAGACAGGGTTATTTACTGAAAAACAGTGGCAGGTGTGTGGTATTTTATAAATATTTATTAAATTGGTAACTGTTCCTTTAAATATAAATTCGAGAAGAACTATAGGTTACAAATCTGCAAAATTGATGGTTGCTAGAAGATTTTGCAAAAGAGTGATGCTTTAGGAATTGTTTGTATAAGAATTATTTTTTTGAGTTCTGTATGATACTCTGATTATCTGGGCAGTGCTTTATGTTGTGGAACTGTTAAAATTTAGGGTGCTGTTTGTGTAAACCTACTTTTCTCAAATTCCGTATCCTCTGATTATCTAAGTGGCCCTTTCCAATGGATTGGGTTTCCTAAAGGCATTAAGATCTAGGAGACATTTAAAAGGAATATGATATTTTCGGGACTATGCTTACTTTAGTACTATGCTTCCTAGGCTCCCATCACTGTGCTTACTCCACAGAAACTGGGTCAAGTGAATGATGCCTGCTCACAGACCACAATTTAGAGCACATCTTTTGGATATTAGCATAACTAATCTCTTGCAAGGTATAACTGCCACTTGAGTTGGGTAACAGCTTGATATTGATTTTCCATTTCTTGAACAATTATGATTCCGGTGAAAGGTTTGCAGTTGTAAATTTGTGGAGGCTATATCCATCTAGTCATGGATGCCATCGGGGCTGTACTTAAACGTGATTGACAGTGTACAATTTAACCTTAAGATATCTGGTATCTTATTCTGCTTCCTGTTTCCACATTAGCTTTCTTTAAATGTAGCAACTGGATTTGATAATAATGTTTTCAGTCTCTGCCCATGGTGTCGGACTGTACAGATCTCCCCTCAGCTGATGTATTGACAGAAAGGGCATAAGTGATCAATAACGAAATGGAAATAGATGTTGAAATGTGTACAAAACAAGTTGATGATGATTTGATCACAATGTTGGATCCTTAACTCGTATGAGTAGTGAAGATTCATAAAATAAATGTGAGATTTTTGTTCTCTCGTTTTCTGCACTTGCTTTTTCGTGATAGTACTGTTTAAATGTGCAACCTCTCAGGTTCATCCTCCTTTTATGTGGCACATTAGATAACAGACCTCTTAGTTTGACACTTAAATGCTTTTGGGTCTTTACATGCAGAGGATGGTTGATGGTGTTCTTCAAAATCAATCATACTTTGAGGAGGTGGTCGAACAGTATAACGGCCCAGGACGATACACTGCAAAACAAGAGAATGAAGATTTAGAGGAAATTGCCAGCACCCTTCCTTCTGATGTCGGCCCTGCTGCTCAAGCATTTGTTCAGAGGAGCTTAACGACATTGAAGGTATCTGCGATTGTGTATATATATGTGTGTATCTCCATAAATTTGAAGGGGTAGTCTCGCAAGCAATTCAGTATTCCTGTAAATATCTTGAAAAAAATTTCATTATTCAGTTGCCTTTTGCTTCCCTCAATTCAATAATGGTATTGATATCTGTATGTTGCATGCATTTGGTTTGAAATTGATCATATGAACACCGAGATAAAGTGAGGAACAAAAGCAGGGAGATTTGCTACCGATTTCGATTCATGCACTTCGATAATAAATCGCACGAGTAAATATCTTGAAAAAAATTTCATTATTCAGTTGCCTTTTGCTTCCCTCAATTCAATAATGGTATTGATATCTGTATGTTGCATGCATTTGGTTTGAAATTGATCATATGAACACCGAGATAAAGTGAGGAACAAAAGCAGGGAGATTTGCTACCGATTTTGATTCATGCACTTCGATAATAAATCGCACGATATGAGATATTAATTGGGGTTTTTGTCCCTTGTAAAATAGCTGATTCATGTATTTTTTTGGTTAGGTATTTTGCATTTTTCTGCCCGAAAAGTATATATTGATTTTTTGTTATTTTGCTTGATTTCCAGAGTAATCCTGGGTTTAACCTTGATGAGAAGCAATGGATGCTTGCAGCAATGGTGGATGAGTTCTCCCAATATCCAGTGACCACTTGAATTCCTGATTGTACATTTTTCTCAGGGCATCACTCATTATGGATTAAATCTTGCTTTTTTTGAATAAGGAAGCATAAGCTAGTTTCTACTTGCTCTTAACCCCCTGACCAGTTTGACTGTTTATGCCAGAACATCTGGCGTTTGAGTTCATTGCATATTTTTGCTAGGTGCAATCAAATCATAATGAAATTCATTTTGCATACTACATACTAGAAAATGAAATCTCTTAAATGTACATTATTGTAGAGAAGTGAGGGCTGTATAGAAAGTAAAAGAAGACACCATTGGATCATCTTTCTTTTACTTCATAAACGCTCAGCTCACTTGTGAATTTCTTCCCGAGGCATTTTCTAATTCACCCCTCTGACCTTTTAAACTTTATTATTTGTTCATAATGTCCATTTAGCCCAACATGAGAGATGCTATGCATCAGGAAGAGAAAGATGGTGACATCCTACTTGTAGTTGTTACATTGATGAATGAGACATCTCATCAACACTTGGATCGGTTGAGCTTATTGGGATCTTTGCTTATTTGCAACTCTGCCTTGCTCCTAGTTACGTGGCTATATGCTTAGCGTTGATGAGAGTAAGAGGAGACTCTTATGCAAAGCTATGGCCTCTTGAATTGTGATACAGAAGAGACTCTTCTGCAAAGCCATGGTATTTCATAAGAATACTGAGGTTTGTGTTGAATTTCTGGATGTAGATTGGTGCAAAAAGCTACTGTGTGGCATGCAGGTTGTGAAGACTTGTATCAATGCAACAAAATATTGTGATTGTTGTGTGAGAAGATTTGTTTGTGAAGAAAGGGCACTGGCATGTTGGATCAGGATCTTAGAGGCAAAGCTGGTAAGAAAATTTGGACTGAAAGTTGAAGTAATAGTGAGCAGGAAATGTGAAGTCTGACTATGAGAAGGTAATTTCTGATTTGAAGAACCAACTCATGTACAAGCAGGTCAGAAGGTGTGGAATTGAGCGTGAAAAATTCCCTGATCTGAATGGACAAATCATTGATCCAACTATTTGGACAATCTGTTTTAGAAGTGAGAATTCATACTGTCTGCATGCTAGATAATCGAGAGTTTTGACAGATAAAATAGTTCTCAAGGACTTCAATACATACATCATTCTAGATCAATGACATTGTCGTGAAGCTTGATCATCTTCGATAAACTTTTTATCTCATGGGTCATATTGGTCTTAAGCAGATGTTAATATATCTTTCTTTCTTTCTTTCTTTCTCTTAAGCAGATGTTAATATATCTTTCTTTCTTTGGATCAGTTTGAGCTGACCAGGTGTTCCTATTGTATACCAGCTTCGCTGAAAACGGCTTCCGAGTCCCATGCATAGCTTTTTAAAAAAAAAAAGCCTTTGGAACCATCTTAGCTTCCATGGATTTGCGTACCACGCTTCTGACATCTGACGATGGCCAAGTGTTCTTGCAGTATATGGCAGAGGCATGTTGATAGCCTATCAGACTTGTGAATGTGTCTGCCTTGGTGCTCGTGATGAATGTCCTGATCATTTTCATCACTTGTCCATATCTGCAATTGTTTTTTTTGTAGGCGATTGTTGCAAAGATATGTTCTGCGGTTGCTGCTCGACTCCTCTGATCAGCTCTGGGACCAACATCCAATCTGTATCCAATGTTGAAGCAACTTATAAGTCACTGCATGCATGCATGGATGCATGCAAGAGTTAATCAAAGGCACATTCATTACTAGGCTTTGCCGGTAATTGGTATTCGAGCAGAAGTCGTCAGGTTTGTATTTGAGGAAAAGGTCTGGAAGCCACACATGGACATGTTCTTCGCCAAACCAATTAAGATTTAAACAGTTTGTTTGGAAGCCACACATGGTTAAGACTGGAACCGATCTATGCCAAATCGGTTAGATTTATATGGTTTAGACCAAAATCTATGTCAAGATTAGTGCTTTTTGACATTTTGTGACAAGAAAAAGCGCTTAATCGCCTTAACCGTCTTAACAGCTCCAAGTTGGTTAAACTAAGCCACCGGGCTGAGCCAGAACTAGTTAACAAATCTCAAGCTTGAGCCGAGTGAAACCAAGCCACCAAACTGCTAAGCTGGTTAAACTTGTTTAAATGGCTCAATTTGAGTTCCAAGGCGAGTAATTGCCGATACCTATCCATGGTAGCGACTACACCGTTTTTGTTTTCCTTCTTGCCATTGCTGTTTCTTGTTTTCTTCTTGCTTCTGCTGTTTTTTTTTCCCTTCTTTTCTTCTTGCTTCTGTTGTTTCTCCTCAGCCGAGCTGCTGATCGAGAGTTGGCTTGCGATGATTTGGAGATGATTAGGAGGTTTTGGTTAAGTCTAATTTCTATTACAATCAGAAGAAAGTCTAATTACTATTACAATCAGAAGCTCATGTAATCTTATTTTGGCTAGGGTTTCTTCCTTTTCTATTTTCTTGTTAGTTTGAGGAGATGCTGTTGTGCATTTGTTTTTTTTACATCCATTTATTAATATACTTTGTGTTGTTTTTAGTGGTGGTATTAGAACAGAGAAGAGAAAAGTAAGAGGAGAGAGGAAATTGAAAGAGAGAGAGGAAAAATAAGAGAGAAGAGAGAGGGAAATGAGGAGAGAAGAGAATGAAGAGAGGAGAGAGGAAAATGAGGGGAGAGGAAAATGATGAAGAGAGAGGAAAATGTGGGGAGAGGAAAATGAAGAGAGAGGAATGAGGAAAATGAGAAGATAGGAGGAAGAAAATGAAGAGAGAGGAGAGAGGAAAATGAGGAGATAGGAAGTGATGAGGGAAGCAAATGAAGAGAGAGGAGAGAGGGGGAAATGAGGAGATAGGAAAAATGATGAGAGAGGGGGAAATGAAGAAAGAGGAAATTGAAGAGAGAGGAAAAGGAGGGGAAAGGAAAATGAAGCAGAGAGGAAATTAAATGAGGAGGAGAGGAATATGTGGAGAGAGAGAGAGAGAGCTGTAGAGAGAGGAAAATGAAGAGAAACTGTAGAGAGAGGAAAATGAAGAGAAACTGTAGAGAGAGGAAAATGAAGAGAAACTGTAGAGAGAGGAAAATGAATAGAAACTGTAGAGAGGAAAAATGAAGAGAAACTGTAGAGAGAGGAAAACAAGAGAGAGGAAAATGAGGGGAGAGGAAAATGAAGAGAGATGAAAATGAAGAGAGAGGAAAATGAAGAGAGAGGAAAATGAAGAGAGAGGAAAATGAAGGGGGATGAAACTGTAGAGAGAGGAAAATGAAGGGAGAGGAGAGTGTAGAGAGAGGAAAATGAGGGGAGAGGAAAATGAAGAGAGAGGAGAATGAAGGGGGATGAAACTGTAGAGAGAGGAAAATGAAGGGAGAGGACACTGTAGAGAGAGGAAAATGAAGGGGGATGAAACTCTAGAGAGAGGAAAAGGTAGAGAGAGGAAAAGGTAGAGAGAGGAAAATGTAGAGAGAGGAAAATGAAGAGAGAGAGAGAGGCGAGGGAAAAGAGTGAGTGGTGGAGGAATCTCTCTTTCGTTGTATTTCTTTTTCTTTTTAAATTGCTTATTAAATACATTTCCCAGTTCCTTTATGTTTTTTTTTGTTTTAATTTTCTGCGCTTATTATTATTATTATTGTTATTATTTTCTTCTTCTTCTTCTTCTTCTTCTTCTTCTTTCTTTGGCGAACAGGAAAACGAAGGAGATGATGAAGTGAAGGTCCATGGCGATGGCGATGGCGATGGCTTCTGCTGCTGCTTCTTCTTCTTCTGTTTCTTCTTCTTCTTCTTCTTCGTCTGCTGCTGCTGCTTCTTCTTCGTCGTCTGCTTCTTCTGCTGCTGCTGCTTCTTCTGCTGCTTCTGCCGCTTCTGCTTCAGACTAGTTCCTCTTTCTGCTTCTCCTTCGGCACTTCCGTTTCCTTCCGTCGCTGATGCGAGCCATGGCCTCCCTCAGGTTCTCCCCCGCCTACATCGTCAAGCCTGGCCACAACTGCCCGGAGCTGCTGCTCCCCTCCTTCTCGCCGTCCCCGCTGCAGGCCCTTCCCCGGCCCGCTCGATCTTCCGTTTCGCTCCTCTCCCCCGAGGAGAAGCTCGTCCTCTGCTACCTCCTCCATCTCCATCGCCTCTTCGTCGGACCTCCGCCTCCCTCTCCGCCTCCCTCGAAGCACCACTGGACCAAGAAGCCATGGCGAAATGCCGGAAATGGCTTCTCTTCCTCCTTCTCTTCCTCTTCTCAGAGGGTAAGCGGATTGTCTCTAGTTCCTTTCCTTTTCCTGCAACGTTTGCGTTTCTCTGCTTCGTTGGCGTCGTTTTTCCTCCTCCTTCCTCGTGCTGCTTCATTTTTTGTTTGCTCCCCCCTTTCTGGTTTCGCTTTCTAACTCTTGTTCTGCTCCATTTTCTCTTTCTGTCCTCCTTCGCCTCATGGTTTTCTTTGGTTATCTTCCGTCTCCTGCGCAGAATCCATGGTCTAGATATAGTAGTATATCATCAGCGTCGCCATCATGACCATTATCTTTTTGCTTGCCGTCCCATGGTTTGTTCGTTTCTTCGTTTTACTCTCCTCGCAAATGCTGCGATGTTGAAATTTGCTCCTGTTGTGCTTCTCACTCGGGAGCCAAGCTGGAATTTTGCGTTCCTCTCTGCCTTTACTGTATGAGGTTTTCTTTTCCTTTGTTGCTCCGAGATAATGTGCTGTGAAAGGTTCAGAATTTGGCTTCCTACAGGTTCCAGCATCTCCGTCTTCCTCGTTCATAGTTTCAGGCGAAACGCCAGGAGGCAAGAAATCATCGTCGTCCTCTTTTTCTGCTTCAAAGGTATGCCTCTTGGTCTTGGTATTGGTCTTGCCTGCACCCGACTACATGTCTCATCAAAACATGTTTTTCCAGTCGGTTTCTTGTACAGAGGGAATTGGACACTGCAAACATGTCTCTTCTCTACTTAATGCAGAAAAGAGCGCAGATGTAATCTGTGACTGTTTTTCTTGCTATTCCATCTTTTGGCGAAGATGGAATGAGTCGCCAAACAGGGACATCATCTGTCAGATCCTTGAAATAGTTGAAATGCAAGACATCAAGGTATCTGGCGCAGCGACAGAGAAACATCAGGAGGCTATGCAAACTGTTTTTGTAGAAGAGGTTGGTGGAAAGAAACAACGTAAGAAGTTGAAAGAGAAAAAGAAAGGTGGGGATGTTACTGTTGAGTTCAATTTCAATGCACAAGGTACTGCTAGAAACAGTATTAAGGTAGAGCCAAACTGCGTACATACAGAGAACAAAGATGATATGTCTGAGTCTGCAGAGGTGAAGGAAAACTCTACCTTTGTTTCTCCACTGCAGAGTTCTCAAGCTGCCTCAAAGAAGAAAGTTTCCAAAGGTAGAGGTGTGAAGAGCACAGTAACTCCATTAAAGGAATCCGATGTTCCTACTGCATTAGATGAAACACAGCTTAGGGTTTCAGAGATTAAAAACGATATCGAAGAGGTGGAAGTGAATATTTCTCTTCCTACTCAACCTTCTTCCATTGCCTCAACTAGCACAGGAACCTTGATGATCACCGCATCTACGGATAGCCTGAAGCATAATCAAGTTGCAGGGAAGAGGAAGAAGAAGAAGAAGAAAAGTCAAATCACACCTCTTGATTGCGAGGGGCCTCTAATGGGTGAGGAGGTGCTGAAGGAGAGCGAGGAAGAGAGAGAGAAAGAAGATGGCTCTTCTGATAATGAAGATGCCACACCTACTGATAACATCCTCACAGAAACAGGTTTTGTTGGGCGTGTTCTCCGTGGCTCGCTTGGTGCTGTTGCTTCACGGCTATGGAACCTTGTTTCTGTTAGGTTTGGTAGCCATAGTATAGATCCATACTATTACTACTGAGCTCTGTCTCTCCTCTCTGCCTTTTTCTTCTCCTTTCTTTTCTCTTGTAACAAATAAGAATGAACGCTCATTGCACCTTCTGCTGTTTCCCCTGAAGAATAGCTGCAGAAGCTACTAATTGTAATGTTTTACTGCCAGAGAAGTTATCCTGGTTTTTTGGGTGTAAAGGTAGGTTATGAATACGATACTTACAAGCTACAACTAACTCATTCTCAGGGTTTACATTGCTTTCGCCACTTGAAGATGATATGAAATGAAGGAAGAAGAAGAAGAAAGCAAGGGGAGATCAACCAAAATCGGAGGCTTGGGATCATGTAGAGTTCTATGCCTTCATTTGGGTATTGGCCCTGCTAGCCAGCCACACGCTCAGGTGATATTAGAGTTTTGAATTATGGGAAAAACTGTGAAGCTTGTGCTAGTGTGCGAATGGCTGGTTTACTCAGAGGTGAGGCATTATGTATCAAGGTGCAAAACGGATACATGGGGGAAATGAGAAGACAAGTATGATCTGTTTATGTAAAGACAGAGGAGGAAGCATTTCCATGGCATAGTAATGCTAAAAGATACTTACCACATTCTGAGGATGATGAGCTACCAGGAATGAATCTATTGTTGTAAAAGTATTGCCACATTTTGATATCAGGCTTGAGGGCCTGCATTTGCACAGCTATGAAACATAGCTTTCCTTTGCTAATTTTATTAGTGCATTTGTATTTTGCATAGCTTGAGTGATAATGCATCACCGGCTTTATGGGAAATCTACTAGTAGAAAGGTATGCTTGCATGTAGATAGATATACTTTGGTTAGAATCGCATCAAGGTGCTTGGTAAGCCATCTTTTTAAACGTTCGTGTTCCCGAGGTAACATCACTGTAATATTAGTATCTCAATATGCTTCTCAGAGAGATTGGAATGTTATATGTGATGCAATAGGCTTTACATGTTTGTTGCTCGTTGTGAAGGTTAGTGTATTGGGCCATGCCAGATTTTGGAGAAGGTTTGACATATTGTAACACTGGTCTTCTACAATATATATTCATTTTGTAATGCATGGATGAATGTACATACTGTGCTGGATCCTTTGGATTTGTGGTCTTATTAGAAGAGCTTCCATTCGATCATGTACTTATTCGTGTGCCCTTTTCTGCAAGAGCTCTGGCTGTTGTTTGTTGTGGTGTACTTCACAACTTGCTTTTGGTAATTGTCAATGCATTGTCTGGTTCATGCTCTGAATATGTCGCACATTGGAGTCATACTTTAGCTAGTGTGCTTGTAAGCATATCGTTGATTTTTCTGCAATGTCGCTTCGATTATTTGATTCAATGGAATGCAGGAGATCTGGAATGTAAAAAGTTCATTGGTGTGAGCCAAGCTTTGTTCTCCAAGCTGGGAGATGGACGTTGGGTCTACACCAGGAATGATTTTGATGGTTTGTATTTAATAGGGATTTTGGGTTTAAATCATGCTGCTAAATCAGTTGAATTATGTGTAGTTCTGTTTACTGCGCTCCATAATATGCTACGTTATCAGAGATGGATCTAAGCCCTCAATTGATGTAGTTTTATGATGTAGTTCTGTTTACTGGTCTCAACAATGCGTTATGTTATCAGATATGGATCTAAGCCCTCAATTGATGATGAACTGTGGGTAGTAAACCGACTATAATTGGTGAGCTTGTCAATTTCAGGATGAGGCCAAAAGATTCGTCAGTAATCAACAAAGCCCTTCTTTGTCTGCGAAGCTCGAGGGCCAAGGCTAATTTTGAAAGGTTATATTAGCTCGTCGAACGAAGACACAAGTGGGAGTGCTTGGACCACGAGGAGGTTCGTACGAATGCGATTATTACGGCTTCTATCTTGATGGCCAAGAGACTCTGGCTTAGGGTTTCGAGGAGATTTCGAGAAGATTTTACAGGGGAGCTCAATATGGGTCTTGTGGTCCTCCAAAGACGCATCGTCGAACCCAAGAAACTGCATCGGTGCCAGCCTACAAACTATATTTCTTCTTTAAAGCAAGTACTGGCTCTCAATTGTTCGAGGGCTTTGTCGATAGAAATTGTTTGGCTGTTCGAGGCATTTGTGTGTAAAGATCGGGTTAGGTTGCATCTAAAACGCGATCCTGGAGCCCTAAACCAAGCATCATTTTGGCAGTTTCGTTGCTTGTCTCGACTCACAGAAGAAGAAACCAGATTCAAATGAGAGACAAGCCAAGTTTTGTGCCAAGCTGTAGCTAGTCATTTGGCTTCTTTCATGGCATAGGATGCAACCGCATATTGTGATGCTTCTCTTGGTTAGTTTCAACCACCACCACAAGGCTTTGCATAAATTCGAAGAAGCACGTAAGAGGGGTTTTGATTGTGTTGGCATCTAATACATGGTCTGGCTTGATCGAAGTAGGAGCATGTCCATCTACACTCTGAATTTGATATATTGTTCAACAATACTGGTTAATAAGACTTAAAATGGGTCCTCGAGCAAGTAAGAGGTTCTCTTTGTTAGCTTGCACCTTGGGACCTCGAGCAATGGAGAGGTCCAATCAACCAACTTCATGGCCCACAGCTTGCCAAGACAAACCGAGTTCATACAGTTGTCCAAAATGAGGTTCAGTTATCGGCTTACATCGGGGACTTGCTGATATCATGAAGCAAGAGAAGAGTAGAGCCTTCGAGAAGGTCTACTTCTACTTCGCTGATGTTGATCACAAGGTAATGTTGTGAACCCGAGACATTGTTTCTTATTGTAAAATCTTATGAGAGTTCTCCGAAACATGATCCTCGAAAACGCTATGTTTTATAGACCAATTACACGAAGACTCGAAAACGCTATGTTTTATAGAACAATTACACGAAGACGCTTTCCTATTGGATTCAATCGAGTATCAGTTGACAATATTGGGCCCTTGCGCAGATTTGTCAGCACATAGTCAGCATTGATCAATAATTTTCCAATTTCTTTTGTCGAAAGTAAGTTAACCAATCGTATCACTAGTTGATACTGTCGATAAACATCAATGTTAATTGTCTACAATTCCAACTTCTCTTTTCGTGACGCTGATAAGATAGAATAAATTAGGTTCTTTTGTCAATGGACCGACTGTGAGTCGACTTGATCATATATCAGCAGTGCAAGATTCCAAAATGAATAGAAAGCCAATCCGAATAAAAACAATCGAGGACATTTGCTTCTAAAGATGTCTATATCTACAGTGGGATAAAAATACAAATCACAAAAACATATTGTTCCACCTTCTTATCGACCTGTTTTAATCTAACAAAATTCTACATAATCGTGTTTTTAATCTATCAAAACACTACGATATAACATTCGATGTGATAACACCCCAATTAGATTTTTGTCCTTGATGCTATACTCTATCCGGGTGTGATTGATTGATTGCCCACAATCTAATGCAAAGAAAAGAAGGCAGTCAGAACCAATGCCCGGCTCAGATTACTACTACTCCCGTGCATTCGATTTGACCCACTTCGGGGTCTAGAAACTCCTAGATCATCAAAGCTCCACATGCTCTTGCCCAAAACCAGTGATCTAGGGCATGGCATTGAATGCTGCATGGGGTCATGGAGCCATGAACTTCTTCTCAGATTGCTCAATGATCCGATGAAGCGAGCACGATCACATGATGACGCTTCATCGTTGCTGCTTTCGATCGACTCTCGGTTTTGATGAGCTCAAACATCAGAAGAGAAGCTAGAAACGATCAGAGGAACATGGAAGATCGATCTCGAGCTGCACTAGATCAGAGGAACATGGAAGGTCGGTTCTGAAACAGAAAACGATCCAATCAGAGGAGCATGGAAGATCGCTCTCGAGCTGCTCCGAAACAGTTCCTGTATCGGGAGCAGGCGGGAAGGATATGAGGGGCATTCTGGGGAATTCCCCGTTCTTCTGTGCTTTCTGAACATCCCGTGGAATTTCGGACTTCTTCTCCAAAGACAGACAGGAGGGAGATGTAACTTGGAGATGGCGACTGACCATGGTGAGGAGCATGACGCCCCCGAGCTTCCGCCATCATGCATTGTTCCTTGTTCCCTCTTCTGCTCCCGGCAATGGATACGATTGAAACGGTCGCTCATACAGCTGGCCATGGAAGATCCCGCAGAGGTCTCCATACCACGTAATCTTCCTTCTGCTGCTAGGAAGATAGAGCTTCCTCCCAGCCTTTCCGATGCTGGAGTTGGAAACTTGCTTCTTCTGTTGCTAGGAACATGGAAAGCTTCCTCCCAGCCTTTCCGATGCTGGAGACGAAGAACGGCAAGATTCCTCCCAGTCTTTTGGAGTGAAGACGAGAGAATCCCCCCCACCCCGCTCATTGATTTCGCATAGTGAGGCTGAAGATGATTGCGTTGGTGATGAAGATGGAAGACCGTTTGTCTAATGAGAAGGGGGAAGCAACCGTTCGCTGGCTGACCAACAGAGATATGGAAGCTTCAGTGCTGATCTTTGCAGAGATATGGAAGCTTCAGTGCTGACCTTTTCAGAGATATGCAAGCTTCAGTGCTGATCTTTGCAGCGATATGCAAGCTTCAGTGCTGATCTTTGCAGCGATATGCAAGCTTCAGTGCTGATCTTTGCAGAGATATGCAAACATCAGTGCTGATCTTTGCCTAAGGAACACCAGGAAAACGAGAGAAGCGAATGCCTTTCCGTCTACGTCTTTCAGCTCAGGAAAAGGATCTGATGATCTTCGGCGATGGTGTCAAGAGGCGGCCTCCATAGCCGTGCGAAACTTCTGTCCAGAATATGGCGCGTGTACGCGGACTGCATCTCTGCTGAGATCTTAACTCCGTCGCCATGGCCCATAGCAGCTTCTGCGTCTGTGCCTTTTTCTGCGTTAGCAGAAGTACGCGAGGAAAGATCGGTGTTGTTGAAGAGAGCTTTGATGGAAGGATCCATGGCTACGGCTCCGCCTTTTGGAGCAGATTGAAGCTTCAACTTCGTTTCTGCAAGAAGCTTCTGTACGAACTCCTTTGTAAATCTTACCTTCTCATCTGCGTCGGCGTCGTCGCCTTTCATATCTGCGTGAGGAAGATCGGGAGGCGGATATGGCGAGTCCTTGCTGGCCGTTTGTCTCGCAGGTTGTTGCTGTGCATTCTTCTCGTCGTCCTCTCGTTCTTCTTCTTCTTCGTCTGCTGCTTTGTTACTCGCATCCGCACCTGGCGATGGCGGAGAAGCGTAGGGAAGCTGCGGCAGTGGAGCCAGCTGTTTCATGGAGGCGTGAAGGCCGGACCTTCTCCTCTGCGAAGCTGCTTTCTTCGCGTTCGAGGCTATGGTGGCGATGGCGGAGAGATCAAGCGCAGGCGATCTCTTCCCGTGATCGAACATCTTCTTCGGTAGCAAGAAGTAGATCTGGCCGATTTCCATCTCCTCCTCGTCCGAAAGGCTACAAGGCAAGAAGCCGTCGGCGATACCACGGGGATTCTCGCCGCCATGGCCATGGCTACGGCCGAAGCTGTTGAGCAGGAGATCCTGAGAGTTGTAGATGAAGTGGTGAGGGTAATCGACGGTGAGCTCGCGGGCCTTCACAGGTCGGTGGAACTCCTCGACGAGGCCGTTGCTGTGGATGAGCTTGACGACGTGCTGGGAAGGCGGAAACCCTAATCCGCAGGAGAGCAGGTTCCCCATAGCTAGGGTTCCGGTTCTACCGTTAGGCCAAGCGGCGGCTGTTGTTCGGATCGGAGCAAAGCAGAAGGGAGTTAGGGTTTCGGCGGGAGGGAACAAGGTTTTCTAGGGTTTGCAGCGAGCAGGAAAGGCCGGGACGCGAGGGTTTCTGAGGGGATTTTAGGGTTTCTGAAGGGGGATTTTAGGGTTTTCTGAAGGGATCTCAGAGTTTTCTGAGCGGATTTTAGGGCTTTCCGAGGGGATTTTAGGGTTTTCTGAAGGGAATCTCAGGTTTCCTGGAGGAATTTTAGGGTTTCCTGAAGGAATTTTAGGGTTTCCTGAAGGGATTTTAGGGTTTCCTGAAGGGATTTTAGGGTTTTCTGAAGGGAATTTAGGGTTTCTGCGCCGGAGCTCTGCAGGTTTCAGGCCCGTGTATATATTTGCAGGCGAAGCAGGAGGCATGTATGCATGCATGCATGTGCATATGCATGGCGGGCATGCATGTGCATGCATCCATACATAGATTCTGCATGTGACTCTCTTTATTTATTTATTTGTTTGTTTGTTTGTTTATTTAGACGAGGGCGGAAAAAGAAAAAAGAAAAAAGAAAAAAGAAAAAAGAAAAAGAAAATCCGGGGGGCCGAAAATTATTTACAGAAAAAGAGTAAAGGGGAGAAAAAAGAAACAAAAACTTTTCTTTTTCCCGCGCGCGGGAATCGCGCTGGGCCTGCCGCGTGGCTCGAGGCGGGAAAAAGTCGCCCGTTGACCGGGTCAACGGTCTCCGGTCAACGGTCCGCTTCCTGGTCAAGGGCAAACCTGATTTTATTTAATAAATAATTAAATATTCTCGGGATATTACTAATAATGTCGGTGCTAGTAAGACTCTAAATCTACTTTTAAGTGTTATGGCAATTAACAAGCTGTTTTTCCCTTGTTTGTCCTTTTCTTTTGATTAAATCCTTCGTTTTTCAAAAGCGTGATTAACTCCACTGATCAAAGTGCCCTAATTATGCGCGCTTTGCTTCGCTAAACTAAGCTGGTTTAATTGATCGCGGCGCTCTGTTGCGCCTTCTGTCGTCTTCCTCGTTGCGTCTTCTTTCTCCCCACTGGCGTTTTCTTCGAAGGCCCCAGAAGTTTTGAAAATCCACAGGCCGAAGCCAGACCCGATTTCTCTGTGTCCGATCCTCGAGGCTGTAGACACGTCCGAATCGCCGGCCTTCGGAGGTCTGTTAGGTTCGAGACGAGGCGTTTGAATCGCCTTTAGTTGCAGAAACTCTATATATATATATCTACAAAGTAACTGCAGAGATAGTTGCAGGGTTTGTGTCTCAGCGTACACTCGTCGAGAGTGGCTCCGAAGGAAGCATTTCCGTTGCATATATGTCGCTGGCGCCGATCCATTCGAGTTTTGATCTTAGAAGATCTGGCACCTCCACGTTCTGCCGCTTTGAATCCCCAGGCTCCTAGACCCAGCTGAGCCAGTCTCCCGATTCCTTCCCGAGACTCGCCAAAAACGGCGGCGTAAATCTGTCAGAACATGCCTCCGCCAAACGAAAGAAATAATTCACAGAGACCGCGAATTCGACACCCTAAACCCCCCAACTGTTCTTCTACCGATTCGATCCCTTCTGCAGGTGCCCGTTCTTCTCTTCGGAGTTTTCGATGCCAAGAGACGACAAAAAAAATTTGTTTGTTTTTTTCCATGTATCATGATTTCTCGCAAAGTATCTCTATCCATGACCACCATGTTCTGATTCACCCATGTGCAGCGCGCTCGTATTTTGAAAGCGCACTCTGCTTCTGTTTTTCCAAATGTCCGATCGCTAGTTATAAAATGCCAATGGTTACAATACATGTTCTATTTACAAATTGATCGAACCATTTAATTGGTCGAACCTTTCTCATGGATGGAATAACCCATTTTATGAAGAAGGTCACAGACCTCACCAGTCAAAATTTTTGACCTCCTAAATATAGACTAATCTTTGTATATATCCATTGCCTACTGAGGTACAACAAAAAGCCATGGAAAACAAACACATGGGCATATTTGTAGAATTGCCAAAAAAGAAACACTTGGAAAATTTGTCTGATGATGATGACAATCGCGATGATGTCGAGGACCACGACTTACAAGGACGATGAAATATTAGACGATGAGATTGAAGAGAAGAAGGATCATTGTCCGTATAGAACTGGAATCTCGTCACCAACAATAGAGCGTTCAATTTTAGTGCAAAATAAAGGGTAGGCGTTAATTTGTACTTTCTGATTTCAATAGGCGTTAAAATGTAATTTATAGCTTTGTTAGGCGTTTTTCTGGTCAATTCTCAATGTGAATATGTTATAAACCATGATTAGTAGTTGCGCATGGATCGATTACCTACGATTAGTTAAGAATGAGTTGCCTCGACCAGTTTTGTATAATTTGGCTTGACCATTCGTGTAATGATCGATAATTCGAAAACAAATGACTCGTTCTATTGACCAATTCGATATACAGTTGACAAATCGAGAACAAAAATCGAAATTGCCGACCAATACTAGTACAGATCATATACATGAATGAAATTATAAACCCATGTCAACAAAACCCTGAACGAAACTTAACAACGGTCAGCAAATCAATGTCCTATTCGTCGTTACTAAGTGCCAGTAGAATCTTAACTGTATTGTTTCTAGTTATTTAGTAGGCCAAGGATTGAACAAAAACCATTTTCGAACATTGTAAAACAAAGATGTCCCTTGTATTAGTTGAGTTTTTCTTAATCAAAATGCAATTAATAGAGATTATTATACAATGTGAGCATATTACCAACATGCTTTTGAAGTAAATTTCTACTTTTGAAGATATCTAGAAATAGATCAATTAATTTACGTCATGATGTTGGATTTGTCGAATCCTAGTACAAATCTTCCCCTTGAGAAGAAACAGAATCCCGACATGGAAATTCAACGCAAAGTTCACCAACTTCACAAAAGCCGATAGCAACATCATCTTCACACAGAACCAAAGGCTTAAACACGAAGCATGATCAACACAAAGCTCTTCTTGCTATTAAGCTCTCAAACTCGGATGCTAGTTGCATTTTATGGTCCTCGGTGGCCCATTCTACAGAAGCTACAACAAACGCTGATGAGTGAAGCTGCGAAATCCTTGGACTAAAGTTGCCTACTACTTCCCTGGGTCATTTCTCATCCATTTTTCCAGGACTGATCCGCGACTTCTTCCAGCTTTCATGTTAACTCCAGAAGCGTTTCATCCATGAATTCAGCACGAATTCAATCAATAGTTTGCGGCCGAAATCCATAAATTTTAGGTTTTGACTTGACCTTAAGCACGGAGCTTAACATTGACCTCGATCTTGACTGGAACGTTGACCTTAAGCATTGCCTTTTTTGTTTGAATTTAGTCAACGCTTGACCTTGACCGGACTCGACGTTTTTGAGTTAGAAATAAATCAATGAACAAAACTTCGATCGGAAGTTATTCCCTCTTCAAAAAAAGTCTTTGTTTCGAAAGACAGAAGTACTGACTACGTTATTCATGCTCTCCATCTCGCCATCGCCATCGCCTCGTTCCATTCTGCATTTGGCTCTGCTGGGATTCGTCTTCGTTTTCGTCTTCTTCTTCTTCTTCTTCTTTACCGCTCTCTCTCTCTCTCTGGACACTGCTCGATGAGGTCAAGGATTCTTCATTAAGCGACTCGAGTCGACTTCGAGAACAATGTCATCCATCAGGTTTTTGTATCTTTTCCCTCCCAGGGATCTCTTTCTTTGGTATTCCGCTCGCTTCCTCATATCGGGATAATTAGACATCTTCATTGATCGTTCCTACTCGCTTTCGAAGTCTCTCCAGGACTCTCTTCACGACACCGTTTTGGCCGTTATAGGATATATGTTTTTCTTCAAAGACATTTCTGATTTCCATCAGGTTTTTTTCGTCTCGTCATTTTCAAAAAACAATCTCTCTCTTTTACAGCGCGTCTATGTTAAAAATCCCACATTTTCATTTTTCTCCACACTTTTCTTCAGAGATATTCTAGAGCTCTTTAGCAGCTTCTTTACAGGAGTTCGGGTTCTCTAAAGATATTCAGGATTATCGGGTTCTCTAAAGATATTCAGGATTATCGGGTTCTCTAAAGATATTCAGGATTATCGGGTTCTCTAAAGATATTCAGGATTATCTGTGCACGTTTCTTTAGAGTTATTCATGAACATCTATCCAGAGCTCAGCGTTTATGCACTTTTCCTTTCTGCAGATTGGATAATGGCTTGAACAAAATGAAGGTTTCCTGTGTATCTCTTAAAACCTGTCCTGATTCTATATGGTTAAGACAAATTTTCACTGGCATTGTAAGGATTTATGATCAGCAATGTGCATTATTTCTCAGAAAAGCTGTTGATATACTACACTAGTACACGGTATAAAATGTCTTTAAAGATATTTTTTTGTGTATTTGATGGAGTACATATGTGAAAGACTTTTTTCTGTATTCAAAGAACCATATATTCTTCTCTATCATGATTAAATCATAAAACTTCGATTGCATTTACTAAATAGCAGACGAGGAAAAACACATATAGAATTTAGAACCTTCATAAATATCAGTTTCAACTGTATATTTGCATGTTCCATTTTAAGACATTGTTGAATGCATTCCTTCTTTAGGTATTTATCAGGTGTCCCCCTTCAGCTTCTTGTCCATTTTCAACATCCGTTTCTGCAAGGAGTTATGGATACTCAACTATAAATTTTGTGGAGTATACAGTTGAAAGTCATAATTTTTAGTTTCTCATTAGCAAACACTAAATTTCGCAGCTTTTTTGAAACTTGAATGGTTGTGTTCTGTCATTGTCTCTTCATTGTTAGAAACTCAAAAGAATGGAAAATTATCTTCCAATTTCCATTGTTTCCAAGAATGGCTCTTTCGTCAAGTTTCAAAGTTTGGCAGAGATCCTGAAAAGAACTAGGAAATTAGCGAGATTCCAGGGGATATGCCTTCTCTAAAATACTAAGAAATCTCAAACCTTTTGGCTGTGGTAGAAAGTAAGAAAACTTACATCTAGTTTCCAAAGTAGGAATTCTTATTGAATATCGAGTTGAAAATGATGGAATGCAGTTCATTATCTTGACCTATATGATTCTCAATTGGAACCAACCAAGAAGAGTTTTCTGTAATCAGAACAACTACATATGATTCAGGGTTTGGTGTTTAGGTAGGCTCACTTTGCTTGAAAATTGTAATATCTATATTGATTATTTTGAATGCAACAGCCAGTATAAAGCGTTTGGAGTCATGATGAGGATGGAAACATCAGAGAGCACGATATAAACTTTTCATCACAAAATCTTGTCCTGACATTGACTGAGAAGTGGATTATCTCCACTGACTGACATTGACACAAATGATATATCTGATTAGATACCATAAGCTGACGTCCTAGACTGTTGAAAATGGAAAGGTCATTTTTAAAATTGAAAACTCGGTCTCCTTCATGTATCATTTGTGGGAATCGAAGATTGAAACACTAAACAGAACATAGGAAGTACATGTAAATCCTCAATTTATTGTTAATTGCAACATGATAAACCTGAATTTCAGGCATGTATTGAGTATAGGTCCACCATATTAGTGATAACATTCTTGAGAAGTACTCTACATATGTGATATTGGCTTTAAGAAATATGAGCATTTTGTCCATTGTTTACCCATTGTCATTCAAACGCCAACAAGAATTCATCCTGGTTATTATATCGATTTGACACAAATATGATGGTATACATACAGATGATGCTATTTATTTATCCTACCCATAGAGCTCTATGATTGAAGTATCTTGCTTAAATTTCAGGAGCTGGATTAGGAGGCACAGAAGGGCAATTATTGTTTCAGCTGGATTGATAGGAGTTGGATATGTGTGCTATCGAACTATTAAAACTCATTACAATGCCTCAAAAGAAAAGGAAACGCAGGCATACCTTCTCCGTCAAGCTAAGCAACATGTTGAAGCCCAGTATGTGAAAAGAAAACGTTTAAACAAAAGGAATATAAAAAGTCCCAAATATCCCTATTCTTCCTTATCTGTCCCGAATGCCAAATCTCATTATTTCCCCAAATGGCCTGGGTCAACCCCCCAGTCGTGCAATCAAGCATGTTATTTAGACAATGATATGTTTAAGTGTCCATTTTCTTACTTTCAGGGGGTTGATGAGAGCTGTTTAGGGAAGTGATGAATGCTTAAAGGCACTTGAGAAGATGATGAAAAACTCTGGGGTATTTGGAGTTCTTTTTGAAGACGTTATCATGACTTTTGTCACTTTTAAATGAAAATTCATTTCTCCTCAGGTTACAACTCCATTTTCAAAGTGTACAACGGATATCCGACACAACTACATTGCCCTGTGTTATGCCTCAACTTAGATCTCAACTTCTAGATCATTTGAACTTGTCTGCATTGACAGAAAAATTGGTTCAAGGAAAAGAAGTTCCAAGGGGTCTTTCAGGGAAAGAAAAAATTGAGTTATGGCAGGAAGTGAAAATACTAAGTGAGATTCTTACTCTCTATGAGCCCGGTCGACTGCTTTCGCTTGTTTGATAAGAGAAAATAATTCATTAAATTAAATGGATATAATATTCTTTTAAGCTTGAATGTAGGTTTTACATTGGCCGTTACATCCATGTGGGCACTAGTATTGCTTGTTCTGTTCATTCGCATTCAGCTAAATGTATTAGCAAGACATCTATACATTAATACAGCCCGAGATATCTCAATAACAGACCTAAAGGTACATTTCTGAGGCATGTCTTTCTAACGATGAATCTCCATTGGTTTATCAAGTGATAAAGTGTTTTCCATATATTAGGACTGTGCAAAGGGGATTTCTAGAGATATTCAGCAGAAGTATGTTGCACTTGCGGAGTTTTTCCCTAATAAAGGGCTGGAGGTTCTTATTGCAGATATCAAAATGGCAGTAGAGCATGTGTTGGCAAGGTAAGAATTCAATGTGTATTGTTGATGTTTCATGAAATTTACTCTCAGCAGTTCACTGCATACTGTCGAAATGCTCAGAGGATTTAATTTAAGCCATACAATGCATACGGACATTGTTTTCTTTGGGCATTTCGGGACACTGAAAAACCTGCGGTTATTCTGGAGTTTCCCTGGTTTTTTACTATTTTTTAATAAACATTTGCAAAACCAATACAGAAACATTTCCATACTTACCCTAACACGCCTAGCTTTTCCTTTTGTTTTAGCAAGCCACTGAGAGAGCCTTGCAGCCTTTTAGATCTCAAAGACATCTTTGTACAAATTGCAAATGTCTTTGAGAAAGGAAAATCCAAATGGATAACTTATATGCTTCCTAGCAACAGTGCGCACCCTGATGAGATCAACAATGTGAATCCTGATGAGGTTTCAGCTGCTAACACTGTAAAGGTGTTAAGCAACTTGGTGGATGAAACTAGGGACATTCTTGAGAGGTAATGCTCTGCTACTTTTTGTATCAAATCTCTTTGTTTTTGTGGGTTAACTTTTGTAAAATCAACTAACTCGGTAAAAATCACTCTCAGTGTTGAGTTCCAAGAAGTGTTGACAGCATCCTTCAGCTTGTTACTGGATTTGGTGGTAGAAGACTTCCGAGAAATCTTTAAAGGAGGAGACGTTGATGCCATACCTTTTGCAAAGCTGTTTCCTCCTGTATCAACCATTGAAGCTTTGTTGCTTGATCAGTCTAGTGAGAATCAGTTCATTCAGCAGCTCACTAACCTTCCGGAATTTCAGACATTTGTTGCAACTGTTTATTCAGCTGCGAACTAGGTGAATGGAAAGTTCTCGGTGATGACATGCTGAGAAGAGAACCCTGCAGATGATGAGAAGTGGTGCTAAAGGTGGTATGGTAATTCCTATGTGCTGTAGGATGGTATGCAGTAAATACACATCAAGCGCATTCTCATTCACCTTTGCTTGCTCAGTCATGTAACTTTTTTTCCAAAGCTACTAACACCGTAAAATCTCTAGTTGTCTTTTTACTCAATTTTTCATAATCTTCGGAGTCTGTCGAAATGCTTAGAGGTACATACGTCAAGGTTCGAGGTTGCAGTCAAAGAAATTCACAAAAATATATGGGACGATGTGCAGGTAGTATATGGCAACTGATTGAGAAACCATGGAGAAATATTTTTGACATATCGTATTCTTATCGCAACATAATGGATTATGGAAATAAGTGGTTTGAATGGTCATTGCGGGCAGGCCATGGATAGATATAACGTAATAAGTTGAACGACGATGATGTTGAAGAGTACTATTGGTTAACATTTCAAACATTCCATTCGATTTTTGATTCAGAAACGAGTAATGGAGAATGTCATGCATTTGGCCATATTCGACATCTGTTTACATGATGCATCCTCGAAAGAGCACGATTATTGTTTCTTTTTTTGGGTATCAAACAACATGCTGCGAGTGTCGCACAATTGAAATCGTAAGTTTTGTTATCTCATATGTACAAACCTTATGAGAGGATGTCAAATACATCTTTCTTTCTTTCTTTCTTTCTTCTTTCCAAGCATCAGAGTGACCATTTAGGGTTTTTGTGGATCCTAATCCTAAACCCTAAACCAATCCTAAAATCCTAAATCCCAAACCATAAAACCCTAAATACTAGATTCTAAATCCTAAATCCTAAATCCTAAATCATAAACCCTAAATACTAGATTCTAAATCCTAAATCCTAAATCCTAAACCGTCAACCCTAACTACTAGATTCTAAAACCTAAATTCTAAATCCTAAACCATAAACCCTAAACCCTAAATACTAGATTCTAAATCCTAAATCCTAAATCCTAAATCCTAAAACCTAAATCCTAAAACCTAAATTCTAAATTCTAGATCCTAAATCCTAAAATCCTAAACCGTCAACCCTAAATACTAGATTCTAAAACCTAAATTCTAAATCCTAAATCATAAACCCTAAATACTAGATTCTAAATCCTAAATCCTAAACCGTCAACCCTAAATACTAGATTCTAAAACCTACATTCTAAATCCTAAACCATAAACCCTAAACCCTAAATACTAGATTCTAAATCCTAAATCCTAAATCCTAAATCATAAACCCTAAATACTAGATTCTAAAACCTACATTTTAAATCCTAAACCATAAACCCTAAACCCTAAATACTAGATTCTAAATCCTAAATCTTAAATCCTAAATCATAAACCCTGAATACTAGATTCTAGAGCCTAAATCCTAAATCCTAAACCGTCAACCCTAAATGCTAGATTCTAAAACCTAAATTCTAAATCCTAAACCATAAACCCTAAACCCTAAATACTAGATTCTAAATCCTAAACCATAAACCCTAAATCCTAGATTCTAAATCCTAAATCCTAAATCCTAAACCCTAAATCCTAAACCTTAAACCCTAAACCAACCCTAAACCCTTGTTTTGAGAGAAACCGTGGTTTTGAGAAACAGCTGCATGTATCACGAAGAAGAAACCGTGGGCAAAAACAAAAACCAAAAATATATATAAATATATATTATTTGCCACTAGAAGCAGAAGCTTCTAGAAGCCGGGGAAAACCCAGGAATTCCATCTTCTCCTTCCTCAACGACCTTCTCCTTGTCACTGCATCCGGCTATGGCGATCGCGACCTCTTCGTCCGTCTTCTGCTGCAACAACTTCAACACCATCGCTGCACCTATATCCACTCCTTTGCTTAAGCCTCCTCCTCCTCCTCCTTCTTCTTCGTTCTTTCCACTCTCGTCCTCTTGTCTTCGCCGTCAAGCCGTTCCTTCTCCACGTTCCAAGAACTCCTTCAGAGCTCCGGCTGCAGCGAAAGATCGCGGCAGCCACGACGACGCCGGGCGGAGAAAGGAAAAGAAGAGCACGTACACCGTGAGGTTCGTATCCCCCGAGGGAGAGGAGACTGTGGTCGAGGTTCCCCACGACAAGTACCTTCTCGACGCCGGCGAAGAAGCAGGTGCGGATCTCCCCTACTCTTGCCGCGCCGGTGCTTGCTCTTCGTGCGCCATGAAGATCGTGAACTACGGGAATGCTGATGGAGGAACCGTGGATCAATCCGAGCAGTCCTTTCTGGATGACGAGCAGATACAGAAGGGCTTCGTTCTTGCTTGCGTTGCTTATCCTACCTCTGATCTCGTTCTTCAGACTCACGTTGAGGATCAGCTCTGATCAATCAAAGTGAGGTTGCGGTCTTTCATGCGTATCTACTTTCTTTCTCTTACGTGTCTTTTTTTTCTGCGGTAGCTTCTCCCTTCCTTTCTCGTCTTTCAATTTCCAGTTTTCTTGGCTAGAGCTTTTGCTTCCGAATTCCGATTTTTTTCTTTCGCCACTTCAAGCTCCCATTTTTTAAGCGTGAACATTTCTCCTTTTACAAGATTTCTATACATGAAAAGAGTTTCTTGCGAACTTTCCGTACTTCAATGTTCGTTTTCCGGTTAGTCTTTGTGCACCTTCAATTTCCAGTTTTCTTGGCTAGAGTTTTTGCTTCCGAATTCCAATTTTTTCCGTTAGCCACTTCAAGCTCCCATTTTTTAAGCGTGAACATTTTCTCCTTTTGCAATAGTTCTATATATGAAAGGAGGTTCCTGCAAACTTTCCGTACTTCAAGGTTCGTTTTACCGGTTACGCTTTGTGCACCTTGGATTCTCGATGGATCCATTTTTCTTCACCTCCTTAACCTTCAGTTTTCCTTCCATGTTGATGCTCCTCCGCATGTTGGCCTGTCGTTTTCTTGCAGATGTTGCCTTAGCTGGCCTTTACACTATTAGTTTCCTATCCGTGTTCCTTGCATCAGGCGCTGCACCATCATGTGCATTGGTTTCTATCGTATTCTCGTTTCTCAGCTCATTACATCAGATCGTTCAAGGCGGATACGCTTCTGTTGCTTTTCCTTTCTCATGCCCTTTTTCTGTCCATACGTCTTTACATCTCTTCGCCAAGCCCCATTTTTTGGTCTTTGTATGTGTGGTAATAGCTAGAATTTGAAAGGATGAGGAAAATCCAAGACTCAATACATAGAGCAGCTGTTGGTCGCAGTGGGCAGGAGGAAACTGTGGAAGTATGGAGAGAATTATCAAGGCACTGCTATATATTCGCTGCAATCATGATCGGACTGTTGCTTTTCTCTCCCTGTTTTGGGAAGGAGGGGTGGCTTTTCCACTGCTGTGTTTTTTATTTGTGAAATCGTGTGCAGAACGGTTGTCCTTTGAACTATGTTATAAAAATCATAATTTGTTAAAACTGTTTCATCTGCATACAGTTGTTCGATTCCCCATCGTTTCTGCTGAATCCATGATTCAGTCAAGACATATACGTTGTTAGAACATATTGTTTTCAAATTATTTCAAATCATAATTTTTCCAGCTGCAGTTCATGAACTCTCCCTTCTGTGATATAAAGATACGTTCATATGCATACATGCATAATCTTCTCTCAAATCGATAGTTTGAGATTTTTCAGTGGTGGTGACGTGGATGAGAAAGCTGTGTTTTGTGTACTCCAATTCGATCTGTTGCATGCAAGTTGCAATTCGTGTTATAGTTTGCAATTGTGCGCTTGTTCTTAACAAGAGCGTGGTTCACAGAACCTGTCGCAATTGTGAGCTGTGATAGAGTTGGGTGTATGCATTAATTGTAGTATTATGGTTGCTGTGTGAAGAGCATAGTCTCTCACATTAAAACAGTCAGGGAATTAGTTGCATGTTGTCACATACTAATGTAATGGACTCTATTGTATGGATGAGGATTAAGTGGGCATAATCAATCTACTTGTGTATCATCCTATTGTGATTGGCATGCGTAGGATATTCTACAATTGAGCAATGTAGCTTCCATCTTTGTAAAGAAGAAGTTGGTGAATGCATGTTGGCAATTTTCTAGTCTTCCAAGATCGAAAAGCTAGTACACATTTGTGGTGAAGTTGTAAAACAAGATTGCCATGTAGTTAGTAGTTGCTTCTCTCTCAATTTGGGCAAGTGAGCGAGGAAATAAATACAAAAGATTGGAGAAATATTTTCATCTTGCAAACAAGCGAGTAATGTTATGCAGAAACTTCACCATGGACTTCAAACAATGGTGAATGATGCACTGTCTTCTTATTTACCAAGCCATGGGAGAGCGTTAATCTTCGAATGCATGAAAGAGCGCAGGGCTCAAGCCCTGCGAATGTGCCTCTCAACGACTCTTGTAAGTCGAGCTTGATGGGATGCATCAAAGCATATGACCATTTCGCGTTCGACGTTCGGGCGGAGGAGCAGAGGCCTAGAGCAGCGGAAAAATTAGGTCAACTTTCAATTAATCGAGTCTAATGGGCATTGGATTAAGCTCCAATGAAAATGGGGGCTCATTTCAACGACAGTATCATCAATCGATCACATGAGAGGAGCAGAGTCGGCATCATTCGGACGATAGTAATCAGACGATAGTAATTAGAAGCCTGTTTCGAGTGGGCCTTCTTTGGTCGGATCTCAGAAGGAATCGTCTGTTTCGAGTTGGGCTTTTTCTCGGTCAGACCTCCGAACGGAAATCGCAGTTCTTGGGCACATCGTGCATGCAGTAATCCTGCTTCCTAAAACACCAACCATTCTGCATTGTAATCCCTACTTCCCAAGCACGTTTTAAGGGTTCATTCACACTAAGTGAAAGTGTTTTTCTTTCTTGGGGCCAAAGTAGAGGTCACATTCACACCGGGACTTTAGAAAGAAGATTTTGTCTGAAGATTTAGGACTTTAGGGTTTCCCTTCTTCTACATCTTCTTCTTCTTTCTTCTTCTTCTTCTTCTTCTTCTTCTTCTGATTTTATTCCTTTCGCTTCTCGCCGGCGTCTGCTTGCTCCTTTCTTCCAGCCATGGCCGTCTTCACCTTCGTCTGCAAGCACGACGGTGATTCATGGTCCGCCAAGCAACATCCTGCTTCCTCCGATGGCGGATCTCTTGAAGGATCCGCTGATTCCTCCTTCGATCTGCAGCGCCTGCTCACCAAGCTCTCCCTCTCTTCTGGCGCTGCTGGCTCCGTTTCCTCTTCCTTCGCTTATATCACTCCCAAGTCGGCTGTCTTCCAGGTTAGTCTACCTTCTATCTCCTTTTATTTTTTTGTCGTTGCCGCCTTTTTCCTTCGCTTTCTCAGATTAAGGCACCTGTTTCTCAGAAGTTTTGGATGACAGTTTTTGATATCCAATATTCTGTAACCTAATGTTTCTGCTAGGCTTCTTTCATGTGCAATGTATGTTTCGGCCGATATCCTCTTTCACCTTCGTCTTCAGCTCTGTAGGACATTTTTATAACTCTTTAAGAAGTAGTTATTATGACAGGAGTCCTAGCACAGATCTGGTGAATTCTTTAGCTTCGTCAAATTCTCATCTAGTTACTCCTAAAAAATATAACCTGTTTGTATGCAGAAACGTTTTGTGGGTATATGTATTCATCCCGGTTTTATGTTTCGTTATGTTTTCTTCTGTGAACTAACTCAGGTTACTTGTGATAGCATAGATTCTGTAATATGCTTGGCTTCCGGTTCTATAGATGCCAACTAATCCTACTCTTTTCCTGTTTTTTTGAAGGCATTAGTTTTTCTGATCCGCCGTTGATTTCATGGCTTTTTATGTTTCCTCTCGTCTTTTGATGATTATGTTTCCTCTTTTATTGTACACTGGGGTTTTCGCTGTGTTTATAGATTTAATATATGTTTCTAGGCAAATCATTGAATTTGCTTTTTAAGTATTAGGATTGTTGTTATTTTTCACAGATCAAGTAGTGCAAAATCAAAGCACTCGAAATACATATCAACAGATGAATTATTGTGTAGTAGATTAGAATATCTGCAATAGTCCAGGGCTCTCCAAGCACTGATTGAAGGGAATCATTTGTATGCTAATCAGTACGTTCATCAAGAATTCTATTTGTGTTGTGCAAATTAAAGTCCCAAAAACGCATATCAGCATATGAAATACTGCTTAAAATGTTCAAAGTCGTAACCTGTAAAGTCTAGAATTCTGCATGGGAAACTTAAATGGTCAGACAGTCCAAATCTAAGAAAGCTTGAGGGCCATCGTAGGTTTTGGAAACATGAAGTAGTTACTGCTGCATATCTAAGCAAGGATTGGATTTGGGATGTATTTTTGGGCCTTAGAACTGGAGTGGTAAGTGAACGCATGAAAGTCATGAAGCTTCTAAAAAACCGTAAGCAACCTAGTATGATGGTCGTGGTTTAATGTCAGTATCGGGAAGGCCATAATCAAGCAAGCATAGAGGTGATGGTTCTCATGGTGTGAATATAAGCAGGTGATTATTGGTGGAGGTGGAGGTGGAGGCTTCATTTCTGGTGGTGGAGTAGCATCAGGTGGTGGTGGTGGTGGTGCAGCTGCTGCGGCTGCACCCGCTGCTGAAGAGAAAAAGGAGGAAGTGAAGGAGAAGGAAGAAGAAAGTGACGAGGATATGGGATTCTCATTGTTCGATTAATGTCAATTGGATTCAACCAGGAGAGCTAGTAGTGTGCTTTGCATTTTGTATTCGGAGTTTTTTTTTCCAGATCTGAGTCTGCTTAGAAGAAGTAGCTCTGTGGGAAATATATTTTGGAAGAGTTTCTTTCTTCATGAGATTGACACATGAACGTTTACCTTTTGGAATCATCAATAGTAAGCTGCTTTGGTCTTGACGGTTAAAATATGTATAAACATTTTAATTATTTTTAGTCTTCATCATCTAGACCACGATGTCGTTTCTGATAAAGCATGTCCAATTGTAGTTTTTTGCGCAAATCATTTTGAGTTTGGGCTATGAAAAGAATGCTTTTGTAGGTCATTGTATTGTCTTCTACAACAGCATTCTTATATGTTCTTCTGAGAAACCTTGTGTATTGTCTGAGTTTCCAATAGTCTCTTGCTACAATAGGTCTTCATTGTGTTTCCTCCAAATACTGCTACATCTATTCCCACTATGTTTTGCCCTGTACAGTTCTATCCAAATCTGATGGAAATATAAAGCAGTTTTGGCTACTGGCTTTAGTACATGGGTTTGCTGAATTTAAATTGGAGATGAATTGAGTGATGAGAACTTCCACTAGAAGTTTTGGTGTTTGAATTGGTTATTATTACGTCTTGGCTTTAGACTTTCGAGAGACGAATGAGATTTGGAATTGGGTTTTACTATGGTATCACAAGGTGTAGTTGGAAATTTGGTGGCATTTGGCATCGTGAGGATGCACAAAGGAATCTGCAGGTATTGAGGTCTGTAGAAGTAAGCATTCATACATTGATGGTTTCAATAATCAAGCCAATTACAACCCGAACGGGCTATTATTGAATAACATGATCATAACAAAAGAAAATGTGACTGTAGCGCTCTTAACGTCGAAACAAGCTCCATCCAAATGCAACTATTTGGTCTTATTTGAGCACTTGTCTAACAGAGGGAATCAAGCACACGAATGAATAATAGTTTCCTACACCCCAAATGAAGGAGAAACAGGCAATCCAGCAACAAGAGACGATGTTGATTTAACATGCATGTTTGAGGTCTGAACTTTGGGCAAAGGTGATACAAACAATAGTGCATGAAGTTAACCTCTCGCCCTTTACCGTCTTGCGATCAGGAGGTTGAAAATAGTCATATCTATGTTACATATCTGCAACAGAACCTCATGTTGTTGCAAGTAAAAGAGAAAAAGAACCATGATTTTCTGGTCATAAAATCTAAACATACAATCATGTTGTCTCTCGTCGTTTTTCCAATTTTTCCTTTCATGGTTCCATACTGCTCTTGCATTGTATTTCCAGTGTGGTAAATATCTTCTATATTTTCCAATATATATCACGCAGGGAACATCTTTGTGATACCCCACGCCTTCTATATTTATGTCAAAGCTCCCAGCACTCGTCCTTTTACCGTACAATTATATCGTTGCAATCCAAACTGGTTGAAATTAGGGATCTTTTACCTATCTGTATACAAAATTGATACAAGCAATTGGATTCTGGATGTCAGAGTTATTAGGGGGTATTGTTTGAGAACGTAAGTTTTCGTAATTTAATCGGTCACTGCCCACTTCATTCATTCTGTGTTTGCCAGCTGCTAGAAATGATCCCCCAATTAATTGATGAGCACCAAAATTAATTAGATTCTAAAATTACTCGCTTTTATTAATCGAACCAAGTAAGGGAATCGATCGATTAGTAAAACGATCGTAGGAAGCAGGAAACAAGTAGTAAGCAGAAGAGCTGGAGAGAGAAGAATCGGTTAAGAGTCAATCACGTGAACGATGAAACAAGGCGTTAATCCGTATCTCTCTAGTTCTAGTTGGCGTTTAAACTGTGATTAAGAAAAAGCGTTTGGAGCTTTCTGCTCGTTAATTTTTCCCTTATGTTTAATTAATGGTAATGAAGAAACGTGTGGCGGGAAGGCATCCGACGTGGCGGTTCCGCCACGTGGCGGGAAGGCTGACGTGTCATGCCACGTGGCGATCCCGCCACGTCATCCGCGGCGCGCGCTGCCACGTCATCCGGCCTTGGAACACCCGAAATGCCCGCCAAGACAGAGCCGAAAAAAAATACCTAAAAAATAACAAAAGCCAAAGCGGGAAAACAAAACATAAAAAACGAGAAAATCAATTAAATAAAGAGAAAGAAGTCGGGAGAAATACATACGTATGTTTATGATCCTTCCTGTACGCGTATTCCGTATTTATACGGAGCTCGCGCTTCGTATTCCGTATCCTGCCTAAGATTAGATGAAAATTTTTTAATTTTCTACGATTTAAGATTATGCAACTTTACCTAATGGAGTGGGAGAAATTGCGAGAGAAAACAAAACGCCTAACAAATTTTATAATTTATGTTTTAACGCGTAACCGACATTAGAAGCTACAAATTAACACGTAGTCTTGCTGCTGCTATTTCCTGATTGGTGTTCGCGCTAATTAAGTCGTAATCTTGATCACTTTTGATGCAATTGTTGGTCGAACAAAATTTAAAGTTGAATCGATAATGGAGCAACTTCACTGAGAATGCGCCCAACTATATTGGATAATCAATAGTAATTACATTAGACGATTGAGATGATGGCCTAATTATAGTGAGGGTAATTAAGGGTATGAATTAATTAACGCGACCTTCGATTAGGAAAATAGTAATAGTAAGATTGTGCATTAATTTTTAGTGAGCATTAAAATATAATTTATAATTTTGTTAGACGTTTTTTTGGTAAATCTCTCAAAATAGATCTGAATACTTTGTAGTGACAGATAGCCTTTCATTGATTGTATTTTTGTATTCTCATTTAGGAAAAATTACCCAAAAAATACCCGCCTATTAAAACTAGAAAATACAAATTAACGCCTAATTTTTAGAATTAACTCTTGCTTAATTGATTAACACCAAATCAATTAATTGTGAACTCAATTAATTTCAAATTAATCAATTAACTAACGTTCAATTATTGACTAACACCAAAAATAATGCATTACTTAATTAATTAAATTCTAAAATTACCAACTTTTGTTTATCGAATATAGTAACTTATGTCGATATGATACAATACCTCGTTGCTTCAAAGCTATTTCGACATTCCTCAATACTAACGGGTGGAAATTTATTTGGAAAAGAAAAGGGAATCGATTAGGATCGATTAGTGGGAAATGATCAGGAATAAAATCAATTAACGTTATGCTAACAAGATTAAGTGGGCGTTAATTTGTAATTTCTGATTTTAGTAGGCGTTAAAATGTTAAAATGCAATTTATAACTTTGTTAGGCGTTTTTTTTTGGTTTATTTTCCTGCTTTTAAAAATACGTAGCATACGTATTGTGTAGTGTATGTATTTATTCATCGTACTTCGTATACGAATACGTATTCTTCCTCGTGCGCACCGTATTTTTTATTTCGTTTTCTGTTGACCGTTTCACGGCGAAATTCTAGGATTTCCTTCCCCCGCATCCTAATCCATCTTCGTTCTCCTCTTTCTTCCTAACTGCCATTATTGATTGTCAATCAGCCAAGCAAATTATGAGCTCCAAAATTAGGGTTTGAGGAATTCCTGTTCTGAGATAGATATACAGAGGCTAGGGTTTCGTTCCTTGCTTCGCCATTGATTTTAGGGTTTCAAGAATTCGTTCTTTCTTTCTTTCTTCCTTTCTTCCGACTTCTATTCCTCTCCATTGGTTTAGGGTTTTGTTCGACACACAGTCAGGGCGGCGAAAGCTTTCTAGGGTTTCGAAAATATCTTCGCCCTTCATTTTCTAGGGTTTTCTAATTGAGTTCTACCTTCCCACTTCTTGCCACTGCTTCCATTGATTCTTGTACATGGTTACGTGGTAGGTTTCACTTCTTCTTCTTCTTCTTGGAAAACAGTCAGTTCTTCTCGTCCAATTTTAGGGTTCCGAGCAGCCGCTTCCGGAGGATTCTTCATTCCCTTCACGCACAGAAAAAGCTTCCATTTCATCTCGATTGGTCGGCTCGACATCGTTTCCCTCGCAGTTCCTGCTAAGCCGAGGACTTTTGCATCTAATCCTTTCGGTCGCCATGGATTCTATTTCTCTCATTTCCGGCGAGGAAGAGAAATCACGCAGACGCATTCGCCTCCTCGCCGAGCACATCATGGCCTCTTCATCTTCACCTGACGAACCCCGCCATAGCCACCGCCATCCTTTTCCTCGTCAACATCAGATCGGACCTCAGATATGTTCGGTTTCTTCTGCGACAGAAGAATTGATCTCATCGTCAGTTTCCTCATCTCCTTCCTCGTCATTGAAAGCGCTGTCAAGTATAGTCTCGGGGAAGTATCGAAGCATCCAAGAACCGATTCTTTACTACTTCAGGCAACATCCAGAGCTTTTGAATCCTGTGGAGATATATAAAGACGATCATCGCGAGCTAGCTATGAGGCAACTCGTGGCTATCGTGAAAGACATAGGTATTCGTCCTCTGGATCTTCTCTCTCAGGATCCTGCAAAGTATTTCGCGCTCACAGAAGCCGTCGGCCATATCGATCTCTCTTTGGCTATCAAGCTTGGAGTCCAGTACAGGTATGCCACTCCTGTCGCCTAAGAATGAATTCTTCTTCTTTTTCTTCCACGTCTTATTTGTAAGTTTCGCATCTTCTTTATTTGAATTTTAGATGGAAAATTGCATCTTCTGTTTCTCCGTAAATTAACCATTTGTAGCCAAAGGTCTTGAGCCGTAAATCCATGAAAAGATTCTATCCGATGAGTCAAAGTCTTTGTTTTTAGACTTGATTCTTTCGAAAATCTTATGCTGGCATGTTAAATTGGAATTCGGTGTTCATGTTTCGTGTTAAGTGCTCAAATGAATTCTGAGTATTTCTATGGTTGGAATTTTTGATACTGAAGTTCATACAGAAGTCATCTGGACTTTTCCGTTTTATTCACAAACTGTAACTTTTTTACCTTCTCTGCGTAAGAAGTTTTGAAATATTGAACACTACCTATAGAGTTTTTCGAAAGCTTAAGTTTCTGTGGCGATTTTGTGAAAGTTGAAGGCTGCCAAATGATTCTCTTTGATGATCTTATACAAGAGTTTTTCTTTGTAGCCTTTACACATATTGATGAACAATCATCCAAGAGTTGGAACAGAATTATTATTATTCAATTCAGGATTTTGAGTCTCATTTTATTCTTGCATATATTGGCCTCGGTTTGTGGTTGGGATTACTGGATTCTAATTACAGTTGGTGTAAGAATCCCCATGGTCATTGAATTGTGTAATAGTATGGTGTGCACTTAGAAAATATTCATCGCTGAGCCTTCTAATTGGGAATCACAAACCATATCATTCTATTTTATTTCAGTTTCATTTTTTGTGTTTCAAAGAAAGGTTTCTTACTGGATAACCTGAAGGATTTACGAAGTTGTCAAAAATTCGTGGAGTAAATATCTTAATGTATTTCAACAAATGAACACATTGTATAAATCAAATTTCATAACGCTAATAAACAGAATGATTCTATTCAGTGACGTCTGGTTAATCAACATTTTAACAACATTAAATCAAGGAAATTCGTTTCTGGACGACACGTATAATATGTTTAAAATGATAAAAATTAACTTTGTCAATCCACTACATTGCACTCACAATATATAATGAAATTTCTGATATTTTGATGATGTTTGGTGCTTTTGTGTGTAAAATGCATTCCATTTTTTTTTTCTTTTGATAAGCATAGTAGTCGTTTGTATGTCAATGAAAATTTGATGCCTAATGTGCTTGAAAAACTTCCATCTTTCAGCCTGTGGGGAGGTAGTGTCATTAATCTGGGCACTCAGAAACACAGAGATAAGTACTACGACGGTATCCAAAATCTGGATTATACAGGATGCTTTGCAATGACAGAGCTTCATCATGGTAAACATCTGCTATTTTGTGGAGTGCAATTTGATCTATTCCCGGTGTTATCTTCTGCTGGTGGTAAGTTATTAGATTATTGTTTTTGTATGTAGGATCCAATGTTCAAGGAATTCAAACAACTGCAACATTTGATAAGGAGACAGACGAGTTTATCATTAACACGCCTAATGAAGGAGCAACAAAGTGGTGGATTGGAAATGCAGCGGTGCATGGAAAATTTGCAACTGTCTTTGCTAGACTCAAATTACCATCATTGAGTGGTTCATCTGGAGCTGAGATGGATATGGGTATAATGGCATTAACAATTGCAGTACAAATAACATTGAGAGAGAGAGAGAGAGAGATCTTGACACTGTGAGTTTTTTGCAGGTGTTCATGCATTTATTGTTCCTATTCGGAGTATGCTGTCACATGCACCGATGCCTGGTGTGGAGATACGTGATTGTGGTGTTAAAGTAGGATTGAATGGTGTAGATAATGGTGCTCTTCGATTCCATAATGTTCGGATCCCACGTGACAACCTTCTCAACAGGTTTGGAGATTTATCTAGAGATGGTGTCTATACAAGCCCTCTTCCTACGGTGAACAAACGATTTGCTGCAACTTTGGGTGAACTTGTTGGAGGAAGAGTTGGATTGGCTTATGGTTCAGTTGGTGTCCTAAAGGCTGCAGTGACCATTGCAGTTCGATATTCATTGCTTAGGCAGCAATTTGGCCCACCCAATCAACCAGAAATTAGCATCCTTGATTACCAATCACAGCAATCTAGGTTGCTTCCTATGCTAGCATCAGCCTATGCTTTCCATTTTGCAACAGATTATCTGGTTGAAAGGTATGTCGAGATGAAGAGAAGTCATGACGACGAAGTCATTGCAGATGTGCATGCTCTATCTGCTGGATTGAAGTCCTATGTTACTGCATACACGGCAAAGTCAATAAGTGTGTGTAGAGAAGCATGTGGTGGCCATGGCTATGCAGCTGTTAATAGGTTTGGCAGCTTGCGAAATGATCATGACATATTCCAGACATTTGAGGGTGATAACACCGTTTTATTACAGCAGGTTGACTAGCACAACTTTATTTCTATGATGGTACATCGAAATATGATGGTGCTTAACGTGATTCATAATGTATTTTTTTGCATGTTTAGGTAGCTGCAGATCTCTTAAAACAATTCAAAAAGAAGTTTGAAGGAGGTGCTCTTAGTGTTACCTGGATTTATCTGAAGGATTCCATGGGCACTTATCTTTCACAGACAAACCCAGTTGTAACACATCGTGAAGGTGAAGGACATTTGAGGGATTCAAACTTCCAACTGGATGCATTTCGGGTATGAATTTATATAACTGTATGAATGCAATGCTTATTTGACCTGGAGATTATTCTAGACACTCATAACACTTCATAGGCCATGATTGTGTTTAAAATGTATTGGAACAGTTTGTGATTTTATTTAACCTTATTTGTGCAGTATCGGACGGCAAAATTGTTGCAAACAGTAGCTCTTCGATTGAGGAAGCACTCGAAGCAGCATGGAAGTTTTGAGGCATGGAATCTATGTCTTAACCATCTACTTACACTGGCTGAATCTCATATTGAAACTGTGATTCTTGAGAAATTTATTGAAGCTGTGAACAGGTAATTCGAGCTCAAAAGGTTGTTTAGTGTGTCGTCACATTGTATGGATTAAATCTTAAGTCCTTATTATCTGATGGGTTCTATGCCCATTCTAATTTTATGCTTTATGATATTTTGTAGATGCCAAGATAAGATTGCAAGAGATCAATTGAAGCTCCTTTGTGATCTGTATGCACTGGATCGGATTTGGCAAGATATTGGGACATATAGGAACCAAGATTATGTTGCTCCCAACAAGGCAAAGGTGAGTAGGGGGAGTCTATAGAAACATTGGTTCTATAACGTAATCTATCTTGAATATCCTATCTAAGACTGATTATCCCCGGCTACCATAAAGGTTTTGCTATTACCCCCAGTTCCTCCAGTTGATTCCCAAACGAGAGAATGTGTGTGTGTGTGTGTGTGTACACCCCACAATTGTGTTAAGGATTTAGTCAAGGCATTTGGGGAAACTTTGGGAAATTTTGGGTAGATACTTTTACTTGCATCCATGGTTTTCATTGTGATATGATCTTCTTGCTCTCCAGGCTATTCAAAGACTTATAGAACATTTGTGCTCAGAAGTGCGTCTTGTTGCAAAGGATTTAGTTGATGCTTTTGGCATTCCCGACTTCATTCTGAGAGCACCCATTGGCCTCAAATCTCGGCAGTACTCGGAGTATTCTCATTACGTCGGTTTTTAGATGAAAAGCATCCGGCAGGAAGAACAAAGTCGTGAATGCGCGCGGTTGTACAAAGGAAGTCGAAGTAGCAATAAAAGCATCTGAGTTCCCTTGCAGAAGGTAGTAGTAAAGGAATGGAAGAAGAAGATGCAAGTGTTAAATAAGTAGGGCCGTGTACAAGTGGTGTTTTTTGCAGATGTTGTATTTCATGTGGAAACGGCTGATCCTGTCTCGGAAAGCTAAAATCAACAAAACTTCTTTCTACCAAAACTTCACATTATCAAGTTGTAGATATTTGTGTATACATTATACCCTACATTCTTCTGGTGTGTACAAAGATGGGGTTTTAACTGATGTTTTTAATCTCTGTTTGGACTGTTAGGGATTGTTTCTTTGTTTTTAATGATGATGCTCTTAGTTCTTTGGTTGATACTTTCACAAGTTTGGGAACTTTACAATATCCGTCTCTCAAATATCCCAACTGAATAGCCTACTAAAACGTCTAGAAGAAGTTTCACAAGTGACCGCATCGATAGGAAGTGCTCGAGTTCTCTGAACCTTAAATACCTATGTTTACAACACACGATCGATTGTTCAAAACCTGAACCAATGTTTTCGAGTTATCCACATTTAAAGCATAGCAAAAGCCTGATGCTCGTGGCTTATGTTGGACTTTGGGCCTTCTATCGATGTGAAACCAAACCCGAATGTCGTCGAAACAAGCTACTTGTACGTTCCCCACAAAGGCTCTAATGGAGATGGAGCCCATGATCTTTTTGGTGGAATGAATGACGTTAAGATCACAGCTCTTCAACACAACCTTTTAAACAGTTCACCACAGTTTACACATCCAAGAAGATCCGAGAGTTTAGTACATGGATGTGGCAAGAGGAAGATGAAGAAGAAGAAGAAGAAGAAGAAGAAGAAGAGGTGGCAAGGCATGGAGATGAAGAGGGAAAGTTTTTACACGTGTAGAGGATTCATGCCAATAATAGCTCCTCGTCTCCATATTTCATCTTCATCATCATCATCTTCTTCTGCCATTATATTTCGGAGGTCCAAGTTTCCATCATCACTCGCTTGTCTTGCTATAGCTTCACCTCAAGCCCCTACCCTAACCTAGAGAGATCCAAAGACAGAACAGGGAATCACCCAAGAGTACAAAGAGAAGATCAAAATCTTATCATTTGAGCAAAACCCCTAAACCCAATAAGTATATATCCTCCCTCTTTCTTCCTAATTCTTGGGCAGATTTGTTGGAGGCTTTGCGATCATGCCTCTCGAGCGTGTAGGCCACCACAGCAACGACTTCATGGTGGATCTTGGGCACCCCCTTGTCAATCGAGTCGTCGATGGGTTTGTCAGAGTGGCGGGGGTGAGTAGTGGCTTTTACCGATTTCGTTT
>JBBBWG010030276.1:10854-49534 GCA_037176905.1 Azolla pinnata | reverse complement strand
TTTCCCATAGCTTTCTTCCAGAGCTTTTTTAGGGTTTTCCATATCTTTCTTCCAGAGCTTTTTTAGGGTTTCCCATAGCTTTCTTCCAGAGCTTTTTAGGGTTTCCCACATATTCTTCTTTTGGAGCTTTTTAGGGTTTTTCATTTTCAGGGTTTACCATATCTTCTTCCAGAGTTTTTTTTAGGGTTTCCCATATCTTCTTCTAGAGGTTTTTTAGGGTTTGTTGTATCTTCTTCCAGAGCTTTTATAGGGTTTTCCATATCTTCTTCCAGAGCTTTTTTAGGGTTTCTCATAGCTTTCTTCCAGAGCTTTTTAAGGTTTACCGCATCTTCTTCGTTTCGAGCTTTTTAGGGTTTCTCATTTTCAAGGTTTACCATATCTTTTTCCAGATTTTTTTTTAGGGTTTCCCATATCTTCTTCCAAAGGTTTTTTAGGGTTTGTTGTATCTTCTTCCAGAGCTTTTATAGGGTTTTCCATATCTTCTTCCAGAGCTTTTTTAGGGTTTCTCATAGCTTTCTTCCAGAGCTTTTTAGGGTTTACCGCATCTTCTTCGTTTCGAGCTTTTTAGGGTTTTTCATTTTCAAGGTTTACCATATCTTCTTCCAGAGTTTTTTTTAGGGTTTCCCATATCTTCTTCCAGAGGTTTTTTAGGGTTTCCTGTATCTTCTTCCAAAGCTTTTTTAGGGTTTTCCATATCTTTCTTCCAGAGCTTTTTTAGGGTTTTCCATATCTTTCTTCCAGAGCTTTTTTAGGGTTTCCCACATCTTCTTCTTTTGGAGCTTTTTAGGGTTTTCGTATTTGGTATTCCAGAGCTTTTCAGGGTTTCCCATATCTTCTTCCGGAGCTTTTTTAGGGTTTCCCATATGTCTAGAATTCCCATATCTTTCTTCGAGAGCTTGTTAGGGTTTTCCCACATCTTCTTCTTCTGGAGCTTTTTAGGGTTTCCCGTATCTTCTTCTAGAGCTTTTTAGGGTTTCCCATATCTTCTTCTAGAGCTTTTTTAGGGTTTCCCATATCTTTCTTCCAGAGCTTTTTAGGGTTTCCCACATATTCTTCTTCTGGAGCTTTTTAGGGTTTTCCACATCTTCTTCTTCTGGAGCTTTTTAGAGTTTGCATATTTGGTGTTCCAGAGCTTTGGGGTTTCCCATATCTTCTTCTAGAAGTTTTTTTAGGGTTGCCCATATCTTCTTCTAGAGCTTTTTAGGGTTTCCCATATCTTTCTTCTAGAGATTTTTAGGGTTTTCCCCCATCCTCTTCTTCTATAGCTTTTTAGGGTTTGCATATTTGCCGTTCTAGAGCTTTTTAGGGTTTTCCCACATCTTCTTCTTCTTCTAGAGCTTTTTAGGGTTTGCATATTTGGCATCCCATAGCTTTTCAGGGTTTCCCATATCTTTTTTCCAGAGTTTTTTTTAGGGTTTCCGATATCTTCTTCTTCTGGAGCTTTTTAGGGTTTTCCCACATCTTCTTCTTCGGGGGCTTTTTAGGGTTTTCATATTTGGTGTTCCAGAGATTTAGGGTTTCCCAATATCGTATTCCATAGCTTCTTAGGGTTTCCTATATCTGGCATTCCAAAGCCCAAAAACACTCGAAATTAGAAGTTGTATCTGAGCTGAGGGCTCAAGACTCAGTTTCAGATTTCGGCTAGACATTTTGGCTTGTCCTCGGACTCGGATTGGGACCCGAATTCAGCCTTGGAATCGCAATACTCTCTCGGTTTGTATCGAACCAGCACCGTCGATGCAAGTGGAAAAAACATTCGCGGAACCTGACTCATACCAAGTCTCAAACATCCGTTTTTCCGCAATGTATGCTTTCATAATTGAATGGATCGATTCGATGACAGAAGACGGGAAGACGAGGAACTTGCTTGCTGGAAACTGAACAGTGAGAGGCCGAGTACCGAATAATCGAGGCTCGTGGCTCTTATAGAATGCAATACGGAACTTATTTAGTAAATGTTCTGCATGATATCGGATTTTAGACTTTGGAGAAAGCGAGAAGTCGCAATCGGTAGGATGATTATTCGGTGACTTGCAGACGTTCTCCAGATCCAGCGACTAGAGAACACCAGTAGGATCCGATCGAATAGTAATCCCCAGTTTCGATTCCCCCGTCGTCGATGATCGGAACCATTATCGCTAGAGTATTCCCCAATCTCTAGCCTATGATCTAATGGTGGTCTAATGAAAACTTCTTTCTTCTTCTTCTTCTTCTAAAACATGGTGCTTCTTCTCCTTTTTCTTCTTCCAAACATGGTAAACTCTTCTTCTTCAGAGTATTCCCCAATCTCTAGCCTATGATCTAATGGTGGTCTAATGAAAACTTCTTTCTTCTTCTTTCTTTCTTCTTCTTCTTCTAAACATGGTGGTCTAATGGAAGTTTCTTTCTTCTTCATTCTTCTAAACATGGTGCTTCTTCTCCTTCTTTTTCTTCTTCTAAACAGGTAAACTCTTCTTCTTCTTCTTGATGTTCTAATGGATCTCCTTCTTCTTCTTCTAAACATGGTAAACTCTTCTTCTTCTTCTTCTTCTCCTTCTTGATGTTCTAATGGAAGCTTCTTCTTCTCCTTCTTGATCTTCTAATTGAAGCTTCTTCTTCTCCTTCTTCTTCTTCTTGATGTTGTAATGGAAGCTTCTTCTTCTTCATCTTCTTCTTCATGATGTTGTAATGGAAGCTTCTTCTTCTTCTTCTTCATGATGTTGTAATGGAAGCTTCTTCTTCTTCATCTTCTTCTTCATGATGTTCTAATGGAAGCTTCTTCTTCTTCTTCTTCATGATGTTCTAATGGAAACTTCTTCTTCTCCTTCTCCTTCTCCTTCTTCTTCTTGTTGATGTTCCAATGGAAGCTCTTCTGTTGCTTCTTCTTCTTCTTCTTCTTCTCCTTCTTCTCCTTCTTGTTGATGTTCTAATGGAAGCTTCTTCTTCTCCTTCTTCTCCTTCTTGATGTTCTAATGGAAGCTCCTTCTTCTCCTTCTTCTTCTTCTTGATGTTCTAATGGAAGCTTCTTCTTCTCCTTCTCCTTCTCCTTCTTCTTCTTCTTCTTCTTCTTGATGTTCTAATGGAAGCTTCTTCTTCTCCTTCTCCTCCTTCTTCTTCTTTTTCTTCTTGATGTTCTAATGGAAGCTTCTTCTTCTCCATCTTCTTCTTCTTCTTCTTCTTCATCTTCTGTGAAGAGAGAGGGAACCATCAGGCTCCACCAGCGCCATCGCTAGAGAGAGAAAGAGAGAGCGAGACAGACAGACAGACAGACAGATCCGTCTTCTTCTGCTTCTTCTTCCGCTCTGTCTTCTTCTCCACAGAGTCAGAGACAGAGACAGAGACACAGAGAGAGAGAGAGAGAGAGAGAGATATGGTGGGCTCTGCGCGGTGCTTCGCGTACTTCGCTGTCGCTGCGCTGCGTCGGGTAAAAGGGAGAAGAAGAACGCGGACGGAGGAGAAGGAAAAACACAGAGTAAAAGCGCAGAGGAGCATTTGATCTCGTGCCTCCAGCTCATTCCTCCTTCTTCTTCGTCTTCATCTTCTTCTTCTTCTTCTTCGTCTTCTTCTTCTTCTTCCTCTGTGTCTGTGTCTGTTTCAGGGCCATTCTTCTTCATTGCTCGCTTTCCAAGATTCCTCGCACAACGCTTCTGCGATTCACGAGGTTCGCCCTCCCCTGCTTCCCCGCTCTTCCCCTCTCGAAGACCTTCATCTCCTTTCCTCTCTGCGGAAGGCTGCATTCCTGCTACACAGGGGACATCAAAACCCTAACTGGGTTCATCCTTACATACCCAAACTGGGGCTCAAACCCTAACTGTTTCAGAGAGCGATAGCCATAGCTAGGTTTCTTTTGGGATACCTGTCCGTATTTATTTCAGGGATATAACCCTAACCCTAACCCTAACCCTAACCCTAACCCTAATCCTAACCCTAACTGGATTCACCCAAGGAACCATCAGCAGAAACGCAGAGAGACAACAACCCTGATGATAACCCTAACTACAGCCCTAACCTTTCAAGCGAGAGAGACCCAACCGCATCAATAACTGGCTCAGAGAGATAACCCTAAACGCGCAGCTCATCGTGAAGCAGAAAGCCTTCATTGAAAGAGAGTTTTAAACTCCGCCCTGGAGTGTTCAAGGAGATAGATAAAGCCTGAAACAGCCGTAGCTCTAACTCTGATCCTAACCCTAACCCCAACTTTCTCAGGAGGATAACCCTGAAACAACCCTAAAAAACCTAACCACTTCCAAGGGAATGACCCTCATCCTTCAACTTGGTTAGAGAGCTAACCGGAAGCCCTAACTCATCCACATGCATTGATCACAGGGTTGTAGACATGATCGCCAGAAGGTGTTATGCATAAATCCTTCTTTGTGTACTTTTCTGGTGGATTTGGAGGTCCTAATTCGGTCACAAATTGTGTGCCTTCGGTAGGGTTTTCTTCTTCTTAGATACACCAACATATACATCTGGATCGTTCATTTGTTTCAAATGGATCTTATGGGCAATGAGCTCTCCAAGAGGACCTTTGTGTTCGGATTGAAGCTGTGGGTGGTCATCGGCATTGGTTTGGGTGCGCTCTTTGTTCTCATCTTGTTCTGTCTCGCGCTATGTCTAGCGTCCCGGAAGAAGTCATCAAAGCAGAAGATGATGAAGAAGAAAAGCCGTGGCAGGCTCGTCGTCGCAAAGCCACCGCCCAAGTATTTGATGCTTGATCGGTCTTCCCAACCTCCGTCTCATCGAGTCTTGAACGAATCTGGCAATGTGTCCGTAAACAGCGAGGGTAAAGATGGTGATGCAGAGAGAGGTGCTCCTCTGGTCGTGAAACCTGCCCAACAGCAGCGGGAAAGAGAAAATGATCGTGACAGAGGCAATGGAAGAGGCAATCACAAGAATATGCAGAGGCAGGAAGGAACAAGGGCAGACTTGGCGAATAGGGTTGTTCAAGTACCATCAGTAGAGAAGGGTGCGACTGATGGAGAGAGAGAAAGAAGAGGACGACCTCCTAACAATAGCAATAACAACTATAGCCATAATCATAATCATAATCAGAATCAGAATCAGAATCAGTCTGATGAAAGAGAATACTTCAGTGTCAATGGAGATTCGCAATCGAGCAATGCTCCATTAGCAGATATCTCAGTGCCAGAGGTATCTCACCTTGGGTGGGGCCATTGGTACACACTGCGGGAGCTTGAAGCTGCCACCAACTCCTTCTCCGATTCCAATGTGCTTGGGGAAGGTGGTTATGGCATTGTTTACTTTGGTCACTTGCCTGATGGGACTCGTATAGCTGTGAAAAATCTTCTGAACAATCGGTATGCTTTTCCTCTATGCTTTATATTGTCTATCTTTTACTATGTGCAAATATTCTGGTATGTTTTTGTATACTCAGTTAGGGGTGGTATACCTCAAGCTAGGGTATCGTGGTGTATTCAATTTCAAATTTTTCTTGCAATCTTTGTGTGATCATATATACTGACCATTTCTAGAACCATGCGGTGGCAATCCTATGATCATTAATTAGGCTGTGTTATTATGTGAGTGCGGTCCTAATTATATTTAGAAATTCTAACTCTATAGCAGTATTCTGGTAATTTTTTTTATACTTTATCGGGGGGGGGGGGGTATTCTGGTGTGTACCTGTCAAGCGAGGAATAATTTGGTGTACTCAATTTTACACTCATTTCTGTTCTTACAATCTGGGTCTGATCCATACACACATCATTGCTAGGACCATGCTCTGGCAATCATCAGCCTGGTTGTGCAGTTTTGGAAGTGTAATCCTAATAGTGCTAAGGCATTCTGAGATACCTGACACGGGCAGCTTAATCGTTTAATACTGACATGGAAAGATTTTTGAAAATCACAGAGGACAAGCGGAGCGGGAATTTAAGATAGAAGTGGAGGCTATTGGCCGTGTGAGGCATAAAAATCTTGTCCGCCTAATTGGCTATTGCATGGAGGGATCTCAAAGGTAATTTATATTGTTAGTTCCTGCATTTAGCATCAGGTTTAAGCTGACGTCGTTCTTTGGTCTTGAAATTCGATATGATATTAAAGCTACGAGAGACTGTTTGAAAGATCATTGCTTTTTGCCTGTCGTATGATTGAATGTAACTCAATTGTCTGTTTTCACTTACTATCAACAAGTGCTATGGTGCTGGAAATAGATAGACTATACATTCATATGCTCTTTGAATTCAATCTAACTTTGAAGAAATTCTAACCAATCACAATTGTAGGCTCTTTGAAGAAGTCGAATGGAGTCAATCATCAATAATTACCTAGTATTAACGAATGATAACTTTGTAGGACATTACTGAACATAGTTTCCGTATCAATGAAAAGGTCTGATTTTTGAAGTATTTTACTTCGTGTTATTCAGGATGCTTGTTTACGAGTATGTTGACAATGGGAATTTGGAACAGTGGTTACATGGGCAGCTAGGAGATCTTCCAGCATTGTCTTGGGATATACGAATGAAGATTATTCTTGGTACTGCAAAAGGGTACTTTTTGCAACTCCCATGTTACTGAAGTCTCTATGACTGCATTTCATTTTGTTATCAACGTGGGATTGAGATTAAAGATATTGGAACTGCTGACTGACCATATATGAGGAATTCAATTTATGAAATGCTTGCAAAGTGCTGTGTGAAATAAATAATAAAGAAGTCATCGATCTTAATGAGATACTGCTTATATAAATATTTTTGTTTTTGTTTATTTCATTTTCTCATGCTTCGACATATCATTAGACTGTCATTCGGATAGTGATATGCCCATGTATGAAGGGCATGACTCTAGTTAGTTACAAGAAGCTTTCTGGAATTCAGTAGTGAGTGGTACTCCCGTAAATATGCTTGTATACATCGCCCTCCAAGTGCGTTTGCTCTTCTCTTTTTGTTGGGAAACTATGATTTTTTTTCTTTTCCGTAACATACCTAGTGTCAATGAAATACTGAGGGTAATGTCTGGAATATATCCTACAATATGTGATCAATTGACAGACACCTAATTCGTAGAACATTTTTGTTATTCTTGGTTTGGAATTCCTCTATGGTAGTAGCTTTCTTGCTTTCCCTTGTATTTAGATTGCATTCTTCTGCTGGAAGTATGTGAATAGCTATTTGTATATAGATCGTCTTGCTCAAGTGTCTACTTCTGTTTCAGTAGTGGTCGCAAGTATCACATTTCGAATTTTTATACTTTGCATAATACGAAACAAAAGTTTTTACTGAGAATGAGAAGTCACATGTATTAATATGGTTGTGGGTGTCTATAATACAGGCTGGCTTATTTGCATGAGGGTCTAGAGCCCAAAGTTGTGCACCGGGATGTGAAATCTAGCAATATCTTAGTAGATAGCCAATGGAATCCAAAAGTGGCTGATTTTGGACTTGCAAAATTGTTAGGAACTGAAAATACCCATGTTACAACAAGGGTCATGGGAACTTTTGGGTGAGTACTTTTGGAAGCTTGGTAACTATCTTTTCTTGACATACCAGAGGTCTTATGTTTTGTCTGTTGACTTGCAGTTATGTTGCTCCAGAATATGCCCTCACTGGCATGTTGACTGAAAAAAGTGATGTGTATAGCTATGGAGTCCTCCTCATGGAGGTGGTGACAGGAAGAGTTCCTGTAGATTTTGGAAGGCCAGCTGGAGAGGTGAGAAGTGGCCAGCTCATAGATTGGTAATCTTGTGTCTTTAATCTATGTTCATGCCTTCAAGAACAACTTATTTCAATTTAAGCTGTTAATTATTGATTGAAATTCTTGAATCTTTAACCAATGCTTGTGCCCTCAAAAACAGTTCATATTGATTAAAGTTGTTGATCATAGATTGTGATAAACTTGGGTCTTCAACATGATGCTTATGCCTTCAAATGCAGCCTTGTTTTCAAAACTGTTTGCAATATCCTAAATGTTGTCATCTTATAATATGGCATTGTTTCTAGGTGAATCTAGTGGATTGGCTGAAAGCAATGGTGGGTAATCACCACTCAGAAGAAGTTGTAGATCCAAAAATGGATGTGAAGCCGTCATCTCGGGCACTGAAAAGAACATTGCTTGTAGCTTTGCGATGTGTAGATCCTGATGCACAAAAACGACCAAAGATGGGCCAAGTAGTTCACATGCTCGAGACAGATGACAATCCTTTCCATGAGGTACATGATCTGATACCATTAACTCTGTTTATTCACTTATGTTATCTCTACATAGGGATTTTTGTTTGTCAAATATAGTGATGAAAGGTTTCCAACTCCCATCTACAGCTATTAAAAAACATGTATTTTATTTATAAAATGCAGCCTAGAATTTTCAGAAGTATTAAAGACATTCCTCGTTTTAGAACTGAAATTTGAAAACATTTCTGCATATCTTAAGTATCGTACATATTTAATGAGTATTTTATGTTTTGTTCGCTCAATAAAGGCCTTGATTTGGTTTAAATATCTTTGGCCTAAAGCTTTCTTCTAGAATGAAATGGTTTGCTCATTGAGAAATGTTGCTGATAAAATCATGTAAAGTTGGTAGACTACCTGTTAGGATCAACATAAATATCAGAAGTGTTCAAGTATTTAAACTTTTTCTTTGTAGTTATGTATCTTCTGTAGAATATATATTCTAATTATTTTACAGAATGCCAAGTATTTTACAACATTGGAACAAGGTTACACTGTAATGTGGCAACTGAGTGGGAGGTTTTCAACCCCACCTAACCACTAGTCCAATGTGCTAGAGTGTTTTATGGTGGCTTTTAGAATTAGCATGATCGTTTCGACATGCTTATATATCCACATGCTAGAATGCAATAAGATTTTAGCGTTTTTTGATTTTTTGGTATGTCTAAGGATATTCCTAAAGTCAGACACAGTACTCGACTTGTTGCTGAGCTACTATGTGTTTGTGTTTCTGGTACTTCTATATGAACATAAATGATCTATATTCAATACAACTTATTCAAGCTTTGCATATATCCTTAACTGTGTTAAAAAGGACCGGAAGAATGCTGGTGGTAATAGGGAGCCATCTCGTCAAAGGAGCATTCCTCGTAACATTGTAATGGCAGCACCGGAGAACCAGAGCGCTCTCAAAGAAGATTCTCCACAGTTACCAGCCCAAATTGAGGTGGACACAGAAAAGATGATCCGTAAGATCAACAAATGGAAAGGGCTAGATGAGGATGATGAAGGTCAAGAAGAGCCTGGTGCTGGTGATCATAGAGCAACATGGAGGAAATGAGGATCGAACCACAGAACTCAGGATGATTCAGTACCAGTGTTTTGAGAATGGGGATATGTGCTCCATGATTTCGTTGAACAAAAATTCGACCTTTCAAAGGCTTGTTCATATCGAATGTCCCCACATGCGGTTGATGATGGCTGGGAATCGGAAATTCGAGAACCTACGAAAATGCTTCTTTTATTTTGGGAAATGGTGATCCAATGATGATCTTGGTAGGGAATAAGTATTCAAAAAACTCATTTGACGTGTCTGGATCAGGATGTATACATACAGCTTTCAAGCCCTAAAAAGGGGACTGATATAACTCTAACCACATGATTAGAGGCTTGGTAGATGAGAAATCTAATTATAATGGTGCTATGATGCAGAACCTAAATTGCCATGGAGGCAATCCGATTCCTTAATTTTCTGTAATCCTGCTAACAAGAAAGCAATCAACTCGTGATGATAGTACAGAATTTGTTCTTACATATGCAAATGTTCTTTACATAATTTGTTGGCAAATGTTTGCAATCAGCACATATTATGGCACTTGGAGTACAAGTTAGTGAAGTAACCAACAGCTTCTTTCTCTGTGTCTAGGGCAAGTTTGTGGTATATACATCATAGCCCCTTACATGCTTGAAAGGTCTTCAAAATTGGGATTAATGTGCCTACTTTTTCTTTTCCAAACCTAGACTTTGTTTGGGTTGATTGATTCCAAATGCTGCTCTCTAGATAACAGTGGGGTACATGTAGGCCTCCGTGAAATCCAACTCCTCCTCATCACATAATCAGCAAAGTAAGTAGAAGAAACCTTTGAGGATCAAGCAAAGTAAGTAAAAGAAACCTTTGAGGATCATCAGTTCGTGTGGGAAAGACATTACAATGCTCTTCCGATGTGTCTATGGAAGGGATTCTTGATGCATTGGCGCTGTATATTGTACGATTACATGAAACTTCATACAGTACAATTTACATGAAAGACTCTCCCTTGTTCCACCATGTCTTCTTTGTTATCAGATTGTGTAGAATGTATGCATCTAGTGTTTGAAACAAAAATACATATCATCTGTACCCCTGTTCCATGAATCTCCCCTGTTCCTGGCCTCCCCTGTTCCATGCACGCATGTGGTTGGAGATGAGGGCAATGCTTCTTGCCTCTTCTCTTTCTGCTCTTCATCCCTCAGCATCAACAGCATCATCATCATCATCATCTTCTTCGTCTGCTTATGCAGGGGGCAGTAGATTCTTCCTCAGGTTCCGCCTCTCAAAGCTTCCCTACTCTCTTCTACCCCCCATCACTGGACCCATCCATGGGAAATGCAGATTTTCTGCTTCTCTTGCCTCTCCTATTCCTCTCGTCACCCAGGGTCCCACAAGCCATCTGGTCGAGCAACAGTTCTCCGAGCTCAATCTGAAGCAACTCTCTGGTAAGGTACAGAAAGAAAGAAAGCAACTCGTTTCGTTCAAGAAATACAGATGAAGCTTTTGTTTTTCCAAACTGGTTAAGGAAAAATCTCATTCCATTCTCTTGTGCATTTCTTGTTTTGCTTTCTGTTTTGTCTGCATCAAAGGTTGCAGGAGTGAGATCACGACAACATGTTAATCCCTTGAAGGGCTCATTGGTGGTAAGCGGGCATTCACTCTTTGATTTTTGTTTCTCTTGTTGAAATGATGTATCCTGATTGGCGAGAATAGTTCTAATTTATCAAGCACATAGTTGTAAAATGCTTGTCATGCAAATACTAATGCTAAGTGTTTTCAAAGTATTGTAACATTTTACTAGTATGGTGATGGAAAGAGTAGTGGAAACAAGATGCTCTTCAGTGTTTGGTGACTTCATGTTCTTGATAAGCCGTGTTAAATACTTCAGAGTATTGCAAAACGTATTTTATACATAAAAGACACATTTGTTACAACTATGCTCAGGAATGGAAAGAATGGGACAAGTTGCCCTTCAACATTTGTTGTCGCAATGTTCTTAATAATCTCTTGTCGAATATATCAGAGTATTGCAAAACGTATTCTATACACAAAATATACATTTTTTTAACAACTGTAATCAAGCCTGGCAAGAGTGGAGACAACGTGATCTTCAATCTTCAGTCCCTTGATGCTCTCAATAAACTCTTACGACAGATCTCAGCTGTCACTATGACTGTTGGGAGAAACTGGCAGGGTTGATGTCGAAAGCATGGTGGAAATATGGGATATGTGGGCATGACGGAAAAATGGAGTGAAGAACAAATGTTGTGCACTTATATCCATGTCCCTACATTGTATAAGTGTGTGAATTCATGTCCAGTAGAGTGAAGAGTAGGTGCGTTACCCGTGTATTCATGTTTGCACAGCATATTACACCTTTCTGGAAATCATGCTCAACTAACTTCATGTAATCATCATATCCAATAGAGTGAAGAGTAGCTGTTGTACCCTTTTTATCCATGTTTTGTACATGTATAACTGTGAACCTTACACTTGAGTTTCCATGTATCTCTGTCGCCTATGGTTTGTGCCCCAAATCTTTGTTCCATGAAAGTGTATTGAAGCTTTCCAGGTTCAGGGTGTGATCTAAGACAATGAGTCATGTTCCACATGCAAAAATGCAACAGAAAAGGCAAAGGCTTTATTTCACTTGTCTCTACTAGTTTGGTTAACTAACTGTGATGTGATTTTTGTTTCTCTTTTGTACAGGTGCCAGTGCCCCCGCCTCGATGGGAAGATATATATAAAGACCCGGCACATCCAATAATGGTTGATATTGGCTGTGGTAATGTGATTTTTATTTTTGAACAGTAAAAGAAAAGTTGATATTTAAACTTTGTTGATAACAAGTTTTTTTGGTATTAATGTTTTTTTCCCTCTTTTAGGTAGTGGCAGGTTCTTAATGATGCTTGCAAAACAAAATGCTGAGTCATGCAATTACTTGGGACTTGAGATCCGTCATCAGGCAAGGTGTCTTGTTTTGTGATAAAAAAGTGCTATTGGTCTAACGATCTGATTGAATGGAGTTCTCATTGTGTTGGTATATGGAAATGCTCTTCATTTTCTTTTTATTATGGAGCAGCTTGTCACTCGAGCAAACCTTTGGGCAAATGAGCTTAAGTTTGAAAACCTGTGAGTTTCACTTTTATTTCTGTTCCTGTTATAATGAAATCGTTCCCTTTTTTTAATCTTTACTTTTTAGTGATTCTTTTTGTTCCTGGTCAAATTCTCTTAGTGTTTCTTCATTGAGCAAAATTTTTGGCATAGTATCTTCACTGCATTTATTTTTCATGTGACACTTCTATGAACAAGAGAGGTTAAATAACCAAATTTTATTCTCTTCTTCCTGGTGTTGGCACTTATTCTTGTCTTTCTGCTCTTTCTGCTCTTTAAGGATTCCTATCTTATCAATAACGAAGCAATGCTAATTGTTTTGAGTACTACCTATTTGAGATAGTTTTTGCATTTAAATGATGATCTTGAGTCGATAGAAGAGCATTATCCTAGGAATGAAAAATCTTCGTGCAAGATATTATTTTTTAAATGAATGGAACTTCGTGGACATCTCATCTGTTGGGCATTCATGTTCATCAATATCCTTTTGATTGAAATGTTCATGATAGTTTTTTGAGGCATTTTTTCATCGAGCCAAAGGTTTTGTAAGAGCTACATGTGTGTAGTATGTGGTGATGTATGATTGATTTTGCAGGCACTACATGGTTGCAAATGCAACAATGTCATTCTCTTCTATTCTTTCCACATATCCGGGCCAGCTTAAATACGTGACCATATTGGTAATGTTGTTGCATTTTAAAGATTTGTTCCAACAGACTTATGTGTGTGTGTTTACTCACGTACAATAAGTGTGGTAATGGATGCATCTCCCATCTTGTATGTCACTAATTATCTTTTAAACCCTAAATCCTAAACATCTCACTAATTATGTCAATATTATCTCATTAAGCTGTAAACCCTAATCATCTCAATAATTCTTAAGCACTACATTAAGCACTAATAGTTTCACTAAATCTTCAACCCTAATCCTCTCATCTGTAACCACACTAAACCCATGTGATGTACACACATAACTATGCAGTGTCCAGATCCACATTTCAAAGCAAGGCATCACAAAAGGCGTATTGTCCAAGAGCAACTTGTCAATGCCATCACTGACATACTCGTCTCTAATGGGCAGGTAGCAGATTTTCTGTATAAATTCCAATGCCATGTGAGGGCAAGCAGAGACATGCGTGACTCATAAGTGAATGCAGGTTTTTATTCAATCGGATGTCAAAGAGGTAGCGGAAGACATGAAGTGTTTGTTTGATTCCAAAGTTGGCGTTTCATTAAGGCATGGATTTGAAGACAATAATGCTATTCATTGTGATGACAAGGGGTGGCTTCTGGAGAATCCACTGGGACTACGGTCAGAGCGGGAGATTCATGCTCTTGCAACTGGTGGCAAAATGTATAGGTGTTTGTATACAAGGCTCTGATAGTTGGCGTCGAAGTGAGGAAAAGCTTTTGAAACACACCATGTTGCTATGAGGACTTTTTGTATCGATAGGAGGGTCACATTTGTTCTAGAAAATAGCTTTCACCATGTTACATGTTTTATTCTAAGAGAGTCTACTCTCTGTTCATCCTCAGATACAGCCCTTATGAGTACACCATTGGAATGATCACAAATTACAATTGCAAGCACAGAAGGGCAAGAACATTGTTGCAGAGTGAGTAGAAAGAATTATAGCAAAATTTGGCTGTTCTCAAGGTGCCTGTCTAAAATTTGTATAATGCTCAGTGCTCTTACTCTGTTCCCCAACAAACTTGGAATATATCTGCAAGAAGGTATTTTAATGAATCTGGCTAAGGGTAATCCATGATATGTTAAGGGTGTTTGTTTGGCCACAGACCAATTGGGCTATTGTCATTGTTGGTAAATACACCAACTCAGACTGGAAGTCCTCTAATTGGCTACATCTAATTACTTGTAATTCTGAGATACCAGCTTTCGTACTGAGTTCACGCGTAAATTTCTGATTTGGAAGCTTTTACTCATTTAACAATAATCTAGCGGTTCTTTGCATTGTATTCATTGGGAAATATGCAAGGAACAAAATATCCGGTCACTATTTTATTCCTTGTAAGAAAGACATCCACAAAAGTATTCATTTGGGCATCAAGAATTTCGAGGTGATTGTGATCGTAATGCAACCAAAAATATGAGTTGAGCATCACTTTGATTAGAATGCCAAAAAGCAAATGCAATGCATTTATCTTAACATTGCTTGGTAAGGTGGGTAGCCTTTTTTATGCTAAATTTGTTGGGGTTTAGATCTCGTAGATCTCGAATGGCATTTTAATAGTAGGTCTTGGTTGTAATTGCATCAAAAGGCTGGCCTTTAGATGTCGTATTTGCCATTTTGAATGAAGATCAAAATCAACTTCATCTATGATTTGCATTTGTGCGTTTTGGAAGTTGCTTGACAAGTCGTGCAATTGCTTGAGGCTCAAAAGTTGCTACCTCCTTGATCGCTTGTTGAAAGTGTATTGCCTATTCGTTGTGCATCCAATCTATATAGGTTTCAACTTGTCGCTTCGATTGATCTCTTTACCACGAAATCTTTTGTTTTTCTAATCATAGCTCGAATCCAAATTTGCAATTTTGAAGGGCAATGTAAAGGGCATCTTGAACTGATCCGGTCCAATCCAAATTTTGCATTTTTGAAGGGCAATGTAAAGGGCATCTTGAACTGATCCGGACGGTTAAGTTAGGTATTTGACATTGTCTTTTGGGCACAAATTTTCGTAATTCTGGATAATGAAGTAAATAATTACTGATTTCGAAGGGGTACAAACTACCATATCGTGCTTTTCACAAGATAACGGCTCTCCTCTGTTTCCAATCTGCATCGGTCTGTTTAAAGAAGAAGAAGAAGAAGAAGAAGAAGAAAGGTTCTCTGTGGATCCTTTCCTCTGTATGAATGAATGGCGGCATAAGACAAAAAGGTATTTCTTGGTTTTGTTTTTGCTTTAGAAAGAATACTTATGATACTGACAGAGAGACAGACAGACAGACAGACAGACAGAGATGCATGAAAGAAAATGTAGTTTAAGTAACATAGACCAGAATGTTCTACATGCTGATCCATGGCCAACTTAGATGCTTAAGGAATGAACAGACCATGAAATACTACCATAACTTGGCCAACTGTTTGGATGTGATCTGAAAGAAAACTCATCAAGACCTGCAATCAGCCTAGCCTTAACTGACCATGAGATATTCTCCCATCCCTCTTTCTACTGTGAATTAACCTGTACAAACTCACTATGAGGCTAAACGAAACTATGGTGGCATACCTCATGGTCAGTTATGGCCATGCCCATAACACTTTGTGTCTGATAGTGTAATGTTATAACGCTGTACATAGTGCTGGTCAAACTGTACTTTAAACAAAGGCTGTGTGCGGCATTATTATTTCAGATTGTATCTCAGTTCTAGAAAGATTTGGAGACAATGGGTGGCGAAGATTTGCTGATTACATCAGACCAAGTGGGAAGATGTGATGATCATCCTTGTAAGCCCGGGTTGATTTATACTGTATCCATGCTTTAGAATTCCACATTTATCTCCCTTAAAATTTTTTATCTTCTGTTCTTATGAAATGTAGATGAAACAAGGGCTGAATATGAATATGAGGAAGAAATACAATTATCTAGTGACTCTGATGAAGAGGATACACACACTGAAGACCTGGATGCCACACTTCAGTCTGTTCAAAAGCTTTCCTATTTGTTTGGTAAATATTATTCCTCATATGCGAAGTATGTGTGTATGAACATGGGTTTTGAACCCAAGAAACCAGTTTGCTGATATAAATTGAGGATCTTCTCCTGGCATTGAATTGTGTAGGAAAAGACAAGATTGCAGGCAAAACTCATGAAGAACAAAAAGAGACAATACATAGAGCAGAGGTCATAGATGATTTTGTCCGGAATTTTCTTGTCAAAACAGGGCTCACAAAGACCCTCAATACTTTCGAGGTAACTTGCACTTTTTTCTACATGATGACTTTCTTCTGCTAATTGTGAACAATATAAGATGGGCGATTATTTTACGGATTTTCCATTATCACAACCAGACTGAATGGTTTGAATTGAGAGAGAGTGGGAAACTGAACGAGATCAAATTTGACAATGTCCCTGATGAATATACAAGAAGTATGCATCTGGAAGCGGCAGTGTCCAGACTAACACAACAGCTACAACAAGTTAATTACTTAGCACAGTAAGCATTCAGACTTTATCTTTTTCCTTACAGTTCTTTCGGAAGGGATAATATGGAATCCGAGGGATGGGGTATTGCAGAGATTTTTCTTATTTACTTCTTTCACAGGTTTGCACGCTGTAGTACCTTATCACTTGAAACTGACTTTTGTCTTTCAGATTGCAGGTGCAGGCAAGAAATGTTAGAAAAAATAAGGAAAGAGAGGAATATTCATCGAATGCATCATAGGAGGATTGCACAGGAGAAAAATAAACTCATTGTTGATGTCAAGGTGTGATTCATGTATACTGCTAGAGCTTCTGATGTTGTAATAATAATTACCATCTAACTTTGCAAACTCATGTGATATTTGTGCATTGCATCAGCCAATTATCATCTATCATAAACTTTATAGACATATTATCTTTATTAGATATTCTATAAAACACATGGGATATGATAACTATTCATGTAGAGCATTTGACACCGCACTTAAGAAATCATTGCCATATATGAATATAGAAATACCATCACAGACCTACATAGTCTGCATTCTTTAATGAATTCTTTTATTTGCTCTACTTGTCAGGAATCATGTGCAGAGTTTGTGTAGATTGAAATGCTAAATATAGATTTTACATGAAGAGGATGGGAGAAGAGTAGAAGTAAGATATGGGATAGGGAAGGACATTAAAAAGAACACAGTAAATTATATCTTCCTGTCACATTGCACAAATGATAATGTTGTCTTATCATGTCATGCCTGTGCATGTAGGCAGATGCAACCGTGTTCATACAGAATGATTATGTAAAACTCTGATCATCACAATATACTAACTTGATTGTCAAAAACTGTTGAAATCGTTCGACAGAGATTACAAAAACATTTTTCTCAATATGAACCAATTATAAAAGAGTTGAAACGGAAATACGAGGTTGCAGTGAGACAGAAGGCTCTCATTGCTCTTGAAAGAGACAAATTGCTGGAACAAGTATGTATTCCAACCAACATTTTCCTTGCATAGGAATAACCCTGAATGTTAACTAGCTTGTGGGATGAGGTATCAAACTAAAATTGGCGGACATGTCTCCAGGGTGGTGCTCCATCTCTCTCTGAGAAAAGTGAGTCAAGCATCTTATTTTGCTCTGGTGAAAAGCCTGATGGTTTTCAAAAAGATTCAAGGCTAGCGAAATTGGGGCAGAAAGACAGTGCCAATAGTTCGAAGGACAAGTATACAAGGGTTGATCCGCTCTCAATCAAGTTTAGCTGCAACAATGGCAATTCTTATAGAAACCCTCCACAGGAGCCCACAGCTCCTGTTGGGAGTTTTACTTTGCAGAGGACATTCCGGGGCCACTCTAAGCCTATCAGCAAGTTAGTTTCCTTATGTGTTTTCCTTTGTGGGTTCATTTATATTGACATCAGTTTGGTCAGCTTATGTGTTACCCGGCTGGAATGCTTTGTCCTGTCATTCTTCTTTGTCAATAGTTTTGGTTGTTTGAGATTTAGAAATAGGTATTCTAGCCTACTGTTTAGAAATAGGTATTCTAGCCCATTACATTTCGGGCCTGCATTTCTTTGTAACCTTTCTGTAAATCGTATCGAATTCATTTATATTTTTCCTTTTTTCTTCTTCGTAGTGGCTGTGCTTCTCGGCAGTGAATTCACTGTAGAATGCCTCCTCAAATTGTGTATGGTTGAGCATTAAGTCCCCTATGGTAGGGAGACACAAGAAAACAAGCACACTGTTGTCATACCATTGTCCACTCTTGTATGATTCTCCGTAGTCTAGGATATGATATTTCTGAAAGGATTAGAACATCAAGGAATATCTCGATGTTTGACACTGGCTTTTTAAATCTCCACACTGTTATGGCAGTTCTCAAAATAAAATTTTGATTCAAAGTTTTTGCAATTTCAGCGTGGCTATTCACCCGAGAAAGCCCGTTGTGGCAACTGCTTCAGATGATGCAACATGGAAGATGTGGGGTCTTCCTGATGGAGACCTCATAATGACAGGTGATGGACACAAAGAATGGGTTGCTGGTCTCGACTTCCACCCTAGGTTGAAACAAAAAAGCATATATGATCTTAACTTCAAGAGTTTGATTACTATTGTTGGGAAACATAAAATTTACTTGCTGACAATAATGAATAGGGGCATGCAACTGGCATCTTCATCTGGGGACTGCACTGTGAAAGTGTGGAGCTTCGAGAAGGCCCGGTGCATTCAGACCTTTTTAGATCACACACAAGTATGATCTCTGAAGACAAACTGATGATTTGAGACAAGGAAAACATTATGGATGAGTTCAAATTTCTCAAACTAAATTCTTGAATTCTCTTTATTCTTGCAGGCAGTCTGGTCTGTATCATACCATGATAGCGGTGATGTCCTTGCTAGTGCATCCTTGGATCATACAGCTCGGATTTGGGATCTAGAAGGGTCATTCTCTCTCAACCACTAGTTACATTTTGTTTTTTTTTATGTGTATTCTCATATGTGTGTATTCTGTACATACATCTGTATGCGCATGCGCCATGCACGTATGCACATACATGTGTGCATGTATGTGACACTGACTGCATTGATGCATGCATATATGTATATGTATGCATATGACAGTGGCTGTCCGAAGTTTCATCCAAATTCTGTTCTATAGAGTGTATTTTTTATTAAGGCAATCTGATCATAGCATTGTGGATTTCTGTTTTGATATATGGTGTATCCAAATTCTGTTCTATAGAGTGTATTTTTTATTAAAGGCAATCTGATCATGGCATTGTGGATTTCTGTTTTGACATATGGTGTATACTCATGAGATTTCGTTCAAATTCCGTTCACTAGAACTGTATTTTGAATAAGGCAATCCGATCGTGGCATTGTGGATTTCTGTTTTGATATGTGGTGTGTACTCATGAGATTTGGTTTTGGTGTCGCCAGTCTCAAATGTCGAGGGACATTGAGAGGTCATGTGGATTCAGTCAATTCTGTCACATGGAAGGCATACAGCAGCATATTGTGTACCGCGTCGAGCGATAAGACTGTCAGCTTATGGGATGCTCGAACATCGCTCTGCGTTCAAACCTTCTACGGCCACCAGGCATCTTGCAGCTATGCTGTTTTTAACCCAAAGGTATCTTTCTTAACGGCTAGCGATTTTGGAACCAGAAACCAAAATTTTGAAAACAAGCTTGGAATTTGAAATGAAATACGGAATTAAAATCCTTGCTGTTCAGTGATACAATTATATCTATATTTGAACCTAAAACCAAAATTTTGAACCAAAAACCAAAGTTTTGAAATAAGCTTGGAATTCGAAATGAAATACGGAATTAAAATCCTTGCTGTTCAGTGATATATCTATATCTATATTTCAACCAAAAACCAAAATTTCGAAACACGCTTGGAATTTGAAATGAAATACGGAATTAAAATCCTTGCTGTTCAGTGATATATCTATATCTATATTTTGAACCAAAAACCAAAATTTTGAAACAAGCTTGGAATTCGAAATGAAATACGGATTAAAATCCTTGCTGTTCAGTGATATATCTATATCTATATTTGAACCTAAAACCAAAATTTTGAAACAAGCTTGGAATTCGAAATGAAATACGGATTAAAATCATTGCTGTTCAGTGATATATCTATATCTATATTTGAACCTAAAACCAAAATTTTGAACCAAAAACCAAAATTTTGAAACAAGCTTGGAATTCGAAATGAAATACGGAATTAAAATCCTTGCTGTTCAGTGATATATCTATATCTGTATTTGAACCAAAAACCAAAATTTTGAAACAAGCTTGGAATTCGAAATGAAATACGGATTAAAAGCGTTGCTGTTCAGTGATATATCTATATCTATATGTATATCGATGCATCTGTTGAACCATAACTTCATTGTCAATATATACATATCACTGAATTCCAAGCTTGTTAATGCATATCCAAGCATGCTGATAATCTACGGATTCCATTTCATCTGCAATACCCATCCATCTTGCAGATTTGAAATTTGCAGATGGAGAGAAGATGTAATCTGTTTGAAATTTTGAGGCGATTCGATTAACATCCTGGACAATATGCTTGTTGGATTTTGTCTGGGCAGGGAACGTTGGTGGCATCCGTGGACTCGAGGGGCATTGTCAAAGTGTGGGATACGCGGAAAGTGGCCGAGTTTCTAACTGTCAACACCGGACCAAATGCGGCAAACAAGTGTGCATTTGACAAGAGCGGAAACGTCATTGCCGTTGCGAGTAGTGACAATGCCATCAAATGGTGAGGAACTAATCCTGTCTCTGGAACTAAAGAAATTTTCATCTTATATTTTTTTTTTTGTATTCACGATGAGATCGTGGCTTTAGTAGAATTGCTTTTGGACGCACGCATATTTCGTTCGTTTTTTTTTTGTCACGAATGCGTGGGTTGGGCCCCGGTTGCCATCCTACATTTGTATTCGTGGCGGATTTGACGAAAATTATATGCATTGTCCTGAAATCGGCTTCTTCTGTTTCGTTCGTTGCCAGCTTCGATGTGAACGAATGTGCTGTTCCCATCATAGAGCTAGTCGGCCACGAGGATGTGGTGCAAGCAGTTGTTTTCGATCCTCTGTGCCAGTTTCTGGTTTCAGGAAGCACCGATTGTACTTTCAGAGTATGGGGGTGATGGCGGATGAATGCTAGCATTCTTATTCCGCTAATTGATTGTTATGCTTCAGTTATGAATGGTATGACCCATCGGAACCCAAACTTTTGCGATACTTTCTGGAGTTTAGATGCTAACAAGCGATTTCCAACGATTTAATTGCCTTTGCAAATGATCCATTTGTTTCCTCAGTGTGCTGTGTAACAATAGGAATGGTTGTAGATTTGTTTCCGTGGTGTTCAAAAGCGTAACTATGTTGGACATCATGCAGGGTAGCGTCCAATCTGGCTCCTGTATCATTGCAGCAGATGTCGAATAACACATTTTTTCCATCGTTGTGTCGAATCATGCTGCATTTCTTTATTAAGCGCAAGATATGCCCATGCTCAGCATGTTGAAGGCAAAAATGACAAAGAATGTCATGATCTGAACGTTGATGGTTGTTAAGTAGACCGTTTCAATGATGATGGGAATCGTCAATGCAATGAAACATGGTGACTAATTGGATACTAAGTAAACCTAGGGCATTATTCTCTGATCGGCAGCATAGAGTGGATTGTCAGCAGAATGGTTGAGGCTTGTAGTAACCAGATGTGGGGTCCTATTTTGGCAGGAGTTGTTATCTGTCGATAGCATTGTGCAAGCACAATCGAAAATGCATTTCCAAGTCTTGTATTAACCAGATGCGGGGTCCTATTTTGGCAAGATTTGTTATCTGTCTATATAGCATTGTGCAAACACAATCCAAATGCATCTCGCTTGGGCTCTTGCTTGAACCAAGTATGGATAGGGTAGAGCTGAGGCCGAATCAAGCGATCAGAGCGTAAGATCACACTCTCCAGCAGACCAGATAATCGAGTCAGAGCCGCATATAAGCAAAGGTCATCACACATGCAGCGAGCCGCGAACATAGAGGCACCTACATTCAAATCCAACAGATTCCTAAACCCTTAAAACCCTACACCCTAAATGTCGGTTTCCCAACACCAACATAAACACAAATCCAATGGATCCCTAAACCCTAAACCCTAAACCCTGAACCCTAATCCCTAAAAACATTGATCTTTCCCAACACCAATAAATTATATGCGCGCTTCGTTTGGCATGCACAAACACAGAGGCACAGGAAAAACACAGTTGTCCAAGTCCACCTACATTTAGAGAACTCTTCTTCTTTATGCTAATATGACCTTTTAACCCGCACGGGTTCGAATTCCGTAGTTACAATTTACCACCAAAACTCACGTTCTTCTTCTTCTTCTTCTTCTGCATCAAGTCTTTCCTCTACATTTAGATAATTCTTCTTCTTCCAACTTCTTCTTCTTCTTCTTCTTCTTCTTCTTCTTCTTCTTCTTGTTCTTTTCATGCTAAATACGACTTTTTAACCCGCGTAGGTTCATATCCTATTGATACAATTTAGCACTAAAACTCAGGTTCTTCTTCTTCTTCTTCTTCTTCTTCTGCTTTAGGTCTTAGGTCTTTCCTCTACACTTCGATAACTCTTCTTCTTCTTCTTCTTCTTCTTCTTCTTCTTCTTATGCTAGTATAGTCTTTTGACCCGCCCGGGTTCGAATCCCGTTGTTACAATTTACCACTAAAACTCACGTTCTTCTTCTTCAGCTACTTTAGGTCTTTCCTCTACATTAGATAACTCTTCTTCTTCTTCTTCTTATGCTAATACGACCCTTTAACCCGTCCGGGTTCAAATCCTGTTGTTACAGTTTACCGCTAAAACTTACGTTCTTCTTCTTCTTCTTCTTCTTCTTCTTCTTCTTCTTCTTCTCTTCTTTAGGTCCTTCTTCTACATTTAGATAACTCTTCTTCTTCTTCTTCTTCTTCTGCTTTAGGTTTTTCCTCTACATTTAAATAACTGTTCTTCTTCTTCTTCTTCTTCTTCTTCTTCTTCTTCTTCTTCTTCTTTAGGTCTTTCCTCTTCATTTAGATAACTCTTCTTCTTCTTCTTCTTCTTCTTCTTCTTCTTCTGCTTTAGGTCTTTCCTTTGCATTTAGATAACTCTTCTTCTTCTTCTTCTTCTTCTTCTTTTGCTTTAGGTCTTTCCTCTGCATTTAGATAACTCTTCTTCTTCTTCTTCTTCTTCTTCTTCTTCTTATGCTTAACACGGCCTTTTGACCCGCCCGGGTTCGAATCCTGTTATTACAAATTTACCACTAAAACTCACGTTCTTCTTCTTCTTCTTCTTCTTCTTCTTCTTCTTCTTGTGCTTTAGGTCTTCTCCATTGAATGCACAGGAAAAACAACAGACACAGATCTGAAAATCCTCGCCATGGCCATCTGACCTTCTCCTCGCCAATCGGGCAGCTCCTCCCTCGTATCGCTGCACAAGTACTTCATTCTCCCATGTCGACTTCACCGAGATCGCCGCTTGTTCTTCTTCCTTTCCTTCTCCTTCCTCTTCTCCATCTTCTTCAGCTCTGTGGTGCTGGATCTGCGAGCTCGGCGATCTTCTCCGAGCGTGAGAAGTCCGACGCTGTGCACATCCTCAAGCTCTACGGAGAATCTTCGGCCAGGTATTCTCCTCCACGAATTTGTCACGGATCTGTTTTACTCCGTTTCAAGCTCTCACTTTAACAAATTTTCTTTTGCGTGTAAAATCCGATTATGCTCTCTTTTTCCCTATCTGCTGTTGTGTCGATGTGTAATTTCTTCGTAGATAAGTGCAATGTCGTGAGACATTTGCCAACCGAGAATCATAAAATTTGCCGGATTGGTACATTCTGGGGTGGTAGTTTTGTATAGGCCTTTTACCTTGATATATTATGTTTTTATTCCTTGGAAGTTAAATATAGTGTATTGTAATTGGAAAGTTCTTGGAATCCCGTCAACTCTTTGATGCTCTGTCAATATCTGTTTCCAGGCTAGATCTGCCGAGAGTATTCTTTCTCTTGTTTATACTGAATCTTCCTGTAGTATCGTGTTGCCGTTAGCTTTTACTATCTTAATTTTGTAAATCGGTGTCATGATCATGTTAGTTTTGTAAAACTGATGGTTTTCATTTTTGAACCGCAAACCCTTTTTCACTTTGAATCATGTTGCGTAGAGCTGATGTTTATTTCAGTTGTGGTATCATGTTCTTGCTAGTTTTGTATCAATATTAGGTTATCTGAGATCCTGACATAATCTTGGGAATTTCTCCATCTTTGCACTATTTATGATATGCTTCATGGTCTCTACAGCCCTAGAAGTTTCTTTCTTCTATTGATGATTTAACCAGCTTGAAAGACTCTTTCTCGTATTTGTGAATTTAATCAGCTTGAAAGCTTCTCAATCTCTTTCATACTTTGGAGAAGGATTAAAATTTTTCTTCAGATCTCGCAGGAGTAAAAATATTGTCTTGTTATTGTTGCTGCCATCATAAAGGTCTTTCTTTGTTGATCTATTACACCAATAATCTATCATTAACAGAAAAATGTTGGCCAGTTTTTTATGCTCTTGTAAGGAAGCATATATTTTTAAGATTGATATGCCGACATGTCATTTGCTGTGAATTATTTCCATGATCCTATGTATCTTATGAAGGATAGTTGTTTTAGAATGCTTGTGCAGCTCACATGAACGGTGTTTCTCTTTGACAAATTTATTTGATCTATCATTCAAAATAAACCTTTCTTTTAATATCTCAGTTGGTTTTGTTCCTTTTGTGTATCTTGAAATATGTTCCGTTGATTTTGCTTGTTTCCTATTATTTTTTGGAAACACTTGAGGTTACCCATTGTTTGCTGGCCAACTTTGTGTATGTTGTTCTTTCATGCATAGTTCTTTCAACATCTGGGAAGATGAACTTCTCTCAATCTGTAATTTCTTACTCTTTCCGGTGTTGTACTTTGAACAGTTTGGAAGACAAGTATAATGTCTTGAGAGCCTTACAAGTGCTTGGTGTTGAACAAGAGGACCCAGCCACTTGTGAGAATATCGGCAAAGTGTTGGCTTCTTCAAACTCTCCTTTGAAAGATGTTTTTTATGCCTCCAAAGTAGGCCAATTGCTACGATGTTCTGTAGTTGAGGCTGATATTAAGGTCAGATTTGTTACTCTCTTAATCTAATCTACTTCAGTAATTGGGTTGGTTGTCTCTGATTAGGGATTCCATCTGCAGGTCACAATTTCAAACTTGCAGTCACTTCTGAGCAGTGAGGATGGATTATTGAATTTGTATTTTTCTGTGGGGACACTTTCTGTATTGAAGGTCAGTTAAATTGATTTCCCTTATGTTTTGTGGAATGATTTCTCAGTAAAGGAATTATAAATCTTACATTTTTCCATGTTTCCTTGCACAATGAACAGAGCTGGATCAAAAATGACCTGGAACTAGAGAATGGTGCATGTGTTTTCGATGCCATAAAGGTTATTCTTTCTCCTCATGAAGAATTTAACTGAACCTAAAAAATGAAATGATATCAATATTATATTCTGACCAGGTGTTTATGCTGTTTGTTTCAGGCATTGTCTCAACAGGATGGTACCTGGAAGTATGGTGCAGATGAGGATGTGTCAACTGCCAAAGCTGCTGGTACAAATTTACTAGACTGAAAATGCGGTGTTTGTGTGTGTATGTACATATAATATAGCCTTTTCCTTCAAGAATTTCATATTCATTTGGTAGTTCGTATTTTTTCTTAGATGGTTCACATAGAAATAGAGTTACAACAAATACTGATGGCCTACTAAGTCGCATGGATGAGAAGCTACACCTACAAGCTACATATACCAATGTCCATTCAATGTTTTCTCAAAAGGGCTGCGTTATTAGATGAAGAATTCAGGGCACATGAACTAGCTTGGAATGATAATCTTATACAAGATAGAAATGTGTCAACCTTTGGAAATGTTACTTCTATGATCAATACTGGAAGCGTTTCTTGTACCATCATCAAACTAGTTGAGGTGATTGCATAGGGCTCTGGATTTATGACATCTGCTAGGAATTACTCCCCAAGGATTAGGCTTACGACCTATTATCACCATATATTATACTACTACCTGGGATTAGGATGAAGACCTACCATGACTGGTCCGTACATGCAGAACATATTTCCTATCAAGTGCTTATACCCTGGGATTAGGATGTTTGCTTCCGATTACTACCGCTGTGAGATTAGGGTGAAAATAAGTGACCATTCTCATAGTTGCCCCTTTACCCAATGCCAGTGCTTGTCCACATAAGTTTGTAAACTATCATAACAGTCATGACTATATCTTCTTAGAGCAAAATGGTTATTTATCTAGCTTGGATATGGTCGATTTGTATATGATTCCCTTAAACTTAAAATATGGCTCCTTTTAACTCTGAACTTTTTTTAGGAATTGCATTGGAGACGCTTGGTAATTTGGTCAGCATAGCTGGATCTTCTATTGATGAATCGACAGTCAGTCCTCAGAAAACATTTCTCCTTACTGTATAATTTACTATCACCGTTTTCTCTATCAGTGCAGTGAATAAATTTCATTTTGTGCAGATTAGATCCCTTAGAACCATACCCAGCAAGCTCTTTGATTCTATAGAGAAATATGGTAATTGTTCTAACCAAGTTTTGATCATGAAATCATATCTGTACTTGCAAAGATGTTCGTTTTTCATAGATATATAAACTCATCTGCTAAACTGAATGGCAATATACAGAGGATGGTACCCACTTTTTTAGTGAGAAGGAAGTGGATGTTGTTAGTGGCATCGGGGGGCCCTTAGCAGCTACTTCCCATGTAATTAAAGGAGTAAAAGCACTTGCTTCTGTCATTCCAGGGCGATTCAAGGTAGCTCATAAAATTTTCTGGTCACAAACTTCAATTTGATTTCTACTGCTATATGGATTAATGCGTTGAAGCCTGATTTGGATTCTCTTTTTATTCATTATATATTTTATCCTCCATAGATTTCGTCGGAAAAGATTGTTGGGATAGCAAACTTCTTTCTAAGTGCTGGGATACTGGGGAGTAGCAAGGATACATTCTATATTTTGGATGCATTGAGTGCATTAGATTCGAACAGGTATTAATTAAAGCTCATTTCTGTAGTCTTACATATCTTAAACTTCCAATCAGAACTGTGATGAGAGCTTATTTTCTGGACAGTTTTGCGGTACCATTGGTGATATCTGTATCCCCATCAGTTCTTTCACAAACTGAAAGGAGTGCGCTTGAGGTATTTTTGCTAAAGATTTTTTCAGTGATTTTTGAAACATAATTTCTCTTTATATGGAATGGTCACATTTGTGGAATGTCATGGCCAGTTTACTGATGATTCATTTGAAAAATATTATTAGGTTACAGTCACAACAGTGTTAGGATCAGCAGTTCCAGCAAGCATAACAATAAGTAAAGCAACAAGGGAAGGCCAGAAAAAGCCGGTTTTGACTAATAAGGTTGAGTCCTGGTTGAGTTAAATTGAATAAAATGTCGAATATTCTCATTCCACCAGGTAAAATCTGACTGATGAGATTATCCGCAGGTTCTTGAACCCAAGGATGATAATATCATTCACACACTACAAATAGCTGACAGCAAGCTTGATCTGGGTAAATATATTGTAGCGTTTGAGGTAAGTTTTTTGTCCAAATTTATTTGTTTTTATGCTTTAACAGAATCTTGAGCATGTTTCCATGTTGGGTGTTTCTCATGGTGTCTGCTGATGCCACAGGCCAAACCTCTACAAGAAGGTGTTTATGTTGTAGGCAATCTTCCTACCAAGACAATCCTAGTTACTGGTCTGGCATCAATTGAAAATGTGGAAGTAAGAGTGCTTGACAGCGATACTGGGAGTGCAGACATAACCAAGAGGTGTGATAACACGAATATGCATCACAGGAATGAATACGTTTTTTTCTGAGAGCACTGGCTGAAACTCATACTAAAATGTTTAGGCTTAGTGACCTGATGGCAATAAATAATTTACCCATTTTCTGCCTTAACACCACAAAAAAACACCGATTCATGAAGGGTTATTGATTTTTAGTATCTTTGTAACTTGCCCTGTATATTCCTTGCTGCATGTGCTTGTTAATTATAGGTGGGATCCATCAGCCAAGGAACAGGTTTCACTCTTTGCAACTCATCTTCAGAAGCTGCACTTTGCAGTGGATGTGCTTTCTCCTTTGAAGAACCCCATCCAGCCACACCAGGTGCTTTATACGAAGATTTAACAATGGAATGGTAAAACTAAAGATGTGTCATAACCAACGCTGATTTAGGTAACTGCTTCAGGTATTCATAAAGTTAACCCATGAGAGCAAAGCTGAACATCTGTTTCTATTGACCTCAACTGGGCAACGATTTGAACTGACCTTGGTATGAATATCAAATCACTTGCTCAATGTGATTAGTCAACAATACTCCACTCGGATTTATTTGGGAGATATTACATTGTTTGGCAGGATCTTCTAGCTCTTGTAGAAAAGAAGCTCCAATATCTCTCTGGAGTGTACACAATCGAATTAAGTATTGGTGATGATACTATGGTTAGAACAAGTTTTAAAGTCATCTATTGTATGTATGTTTGTTTATGTAAATGTGCAGATTAGGGATTGTTCAATATGATAATATTGGTACAGGAGAACTCGCTTATATGGAGCTTGGGAACAGTAGAACTAGATTTGCCAGATGCTCCAGATGGCGTACAGAAGCCTACTGCAACAGAAATCCCTTCACCATATGGACCCAAGCCTGAGATAGCTCACATATTTAGACAAGCTGATAAACGTGCACCTTCATCACTCTCAACTGCGTTCACTGTCTTAACTCTTCTGCCATTGCTGGGCTTTCTAGTTGGGGTAACTTTCAAAACTCAACTGACTCTATCCCCTTTATTATTCTTTGCTGTTGTAATCTTATGTCCTGCTGGTGTCTTAATTCATAGTTCTTATCTGTTACAGCTGAATGTTTTGGATACAAATCTCAAGCTGTTCCCAAAATCAGGGTTTCCAACAGCCGCTGCTCTTTGCTTCCATGCTGGCATTGCAGCTATTCTGGGCCTTTATGTGCTATTTTGGTTAAAGGTCAGAAACATATTATGCATTTTACAGAAGGAAACTTGTTGCTACATTCAGTAAACTATTCGATTTTGAAATATAGCATCCAGTCTTGTTCATCCTGGTTCCTTCATAAAACTGTGCATATAGGTGGTGTATACATTATAGTATAGATGTAGGTTGTATTATTATACAACCAAGGTGGTGGTTAGTCCTTGAAATATAGTGTGATAGGTAGCCATTTAAAGAACATAAAGAAACAAGCCTATTACTGATCTTGAAAGGTAATCTTATTAAAGATTAGAACATTGATCAATTTCACAAACTGTGATAAACCCATCATTTGTTGTGGTAGTAAACCGAATAATGCATATCTATGTTGCTCTCATGGATCTGTATCTTTTGTTGCAGTTAAATCTATTCCAGACGTTGAAGTTCCTTGGTATTCTCGGGTCACTTATAACCATACCAGGCTATTATATTCTATCACACTTGGCGGATTCCACATCCAAACAAAAAACAGCATGAACAAGCAGAAGGTGAAGAAGGGGCAATCCTAGCATGAGGAGCAGGTTGCATTCAAGTTATGGGGAATCTGCATCAAGAAATCATGCGAGTTTTGAGTAGCTTATTCTCAGCAAAAATTTTTAAGTTTTGTTTTCTAACGGAATCGAAAAGAGAACTCGAAACTGAAAGAGTTTAAGTCTAGAACCTTGCTATTTACCCCACATTTTGTAGCGGTCGAAAATATTGGGAAAGATTCAAATCATTAAATCAAATTCCAGGGTTGTGCTGCATCGAGGGGCACGAATCTATGCAGTTGTAAGGGGAGTAGGAAAAACGCATCCGTGTGTGATGCCGATGTTCTGTAGGATAGTTGCTTTGCCAATGCCCACTTCTCCTGTAGTGTTAATGCAGTGTACTTTGGTACAATCGAAACGTCTACATTGTCGCCTGTGTTGTCTTTCCAACCTTCTCTGGAGAGAGTATTGAACTTGCATATTCTTTCTAACCTTCTATGGAGAGGCTTATTTACTTGCATGCTCTTTCCAACCTTCTGTGGAGACTATTTTACTTCCATGCTTGGTGACAGGAAATGTCGGAAGCTTGAATGAGAGAGAGAGAGAGAGAGAGAGAGAGAGAGAGAGAGAGAGAGAGAGAGAGAGAGAGAGAGAAGAAACAAGTTTACCTGGCTTTCTATACAGACATATACGATGCGTAAATACGAATTACGTCGATTGCTCCCAGGGGTTTGTTTTTCCACTTCCATTATGATGTACTGCTTCCTCTCGTTTATAACTTATGATTTGGTGCCCTCGCCGTGTATTCCCAACCCCCTCTTGATCTTCATTCAATCTATCGGCAAATTCTCACCACAGGTCAAGAGCTTTACTGCGGCTCCAATGGTATTCGTGTCAAGGTAAAAAAACAAGGAAAAACCACCGGGGCTCTGAACCAGGAGATGGAGTAAAAAGCGTCTGGGTTTCAAACCCGTCAATGTTTTTTTTTAACTTGAATATCATGATCCTTTAAGGCAGCTGTCGCTTTTAACCACACAGCTAGCCACATATATCCAATTGATCCGTACACTTTTAACACACAGCTAGCCACATATATCCAATTGATCCGTACAGGAACCCCCCCAAGGAACCGCAAATTGCACGTCAATTCTATCCGGTTTCGGGGAAATGCCGCGTGAATACGATCGGCACTGTGCGATCGTTGAAGGGCCGCAGGGTGGCATGCGTTTTTTTGACCCGACTTTTGACGATATACAAGGATCTAATACATGCATGCCGCCGATGACCAGCATCGATATTGTCTGATGATGTCTGGAGAAGCTTCCTTCCTTCCTTCACAAGGGCATGACAAACTGGCACTTTTTCGGCATATCAGAACGAATCCTAATCCGCAAAGGTCAGGATGCAAGTGCACGCAGAGTGCAAGTGCATCCCAGATGTGTTTTCCAAAGCGTGCATTCGGAGTTTTCTGTATTTTTTTTCTTTGTTTCAGGTAGAGCTTTGTGACCTTTGGGTGTTGTCTTCTCTTCTATGTGCACACCCATGAACAACTTGAATGCTCCCCATTCTGAAATCCAACCGCTATATCATGCATCGGAAACGATTCCAAAGTGTTTCGCGGCCCATATTTGAGGTTGTGTTGTGACGTTTCCGAGGAAGACATCTGTTCCCGACATGTCTCACACTGGCTTCAAGCTCCTCCTCGCTTCATCGAGGACATGAAACCAAGTACCATTGTGTGTGTTTGTGCGATCGAAACCATGAACAAATCCAGCTGAGATCCAGGTGATGGGTGTGTTATAACTCATGATGTCCAAGTGGGTTGGTTTGGTGGGTGCTTGAAATGGGCGCCGGCATCATCAATCAAAACGATGATGGTGGTGGTGGTGATGGTGATGGTGATGATGGTGATGATGATGGTGATGGTGATGATGGTGATGATGATGGTGATGGTGATGATGGTGATGATGATGGTGATGATGGTGGTTGATGATGATGGTGATGATGATGGTGATGCTTGCGGTGGTGATGATGATTGTGGTGCTGCTGGTGATGATCATGGACGATGACGGCGGTGCTGATTGTGTTGATGATGATGATTGTGGTGGTGATGATGGTGGTGGTGATGGTGGTGGCGGTGCTTGATCATGATGATGGTGGTGATGGTGATGATGGTGGTGGTGATGCTGGTGGCGGTGCTTGATCATGTGGTCATGATGATGGTGGTGATGATGATGATCATGGTGGTGATGGTGATGATGGTGGTGGTGGTCATGGTGATGATGGTGATGCTGGTGGTGATGCTGGTGGCAGTGCTTGATCATGTGGTCATGATGATGGTGCTGCTGGTGATGATATGGTGGTGATGGTGATGATGGTGGTGGTGGTGGTTGTGATGATGATGGTGGTGGTGATGGTGATGATGGTGGTGGTGGTGATGGTGATGATGGTGGTGGTGGTGATGGTGATGATGGTGATGATGGTGATGGTGCTGGTGATGATGGTGATGGTCGTGATGGTGATGGTGGTGATGGTGATGGTGGTGGACGCGATGGCATCCATGCCCATGTCAGACGTACACATGCATGCATGCACATGCACACGCACATGCACACGCACATGCATGCATGCACATGCACACGCACATGCACACGCACATGCACACGCACATGCACATGCACATGCACATGCATGCGCGCGTACAATGCCATGCATGCATGCATGCATGGGCATGATTTGAACCCACCTCCCAATTATTACGGAGCTGGGATTTTGGGGCGTAGCGCACCGAACTACTCACTCACTCACTTAGCCCATCACTCAGTTATGGCGGAAAGGTTTGATGGCAGCATTGGATTAGGGTTTCTGAGTCTTGGGGTTTAGGTTTCTCGTTTTAGCAGAGCCTTGAATTGAATTTGAGGGGTAGTATGCATTGTGTATGTATGTTTGCATGTAGACAATGCGTATGTATCAGCAGCAGATTCAAGGTGCAAGAAGGAGAATCCAGTGCTTTAGCGATTTGAATTCGAAGAAGTGTTTCTTTTGCTTTGCGCTCCATACTTAGTAACTTGGAGATGATGATCCATGGGGATCAGAAGAGGGCGCGGTAGGTGAGCACAGTTTTTGGGGTAAAGAAATCTTTGGGGGCGGGGGATTCTGCAAGTTCTGATTCAGATTCTTCTTCTTCTTCTTCTTCTTTCTTCTTTCTTCTTTCTTCTTCTTCTTCTTCCATTTGATCTCGATGCCTGCTTCCTCTGATTCTGATGCACATTCGGAATCCGAGCTATGGCGACATGAGCTTTCACATAACGCGCCGCGCACTGGTGCCCTCTTGCAAGTGCTCTAAGCTTTCTTAGAGAGTGCGTTGCTTAGATCTCCGGCTCTGAGATTGCTGCTTGCTGCTTGCTGCTGCATCTGGAAGTAGTAGTAGTAGCAGCAGCAGCAGCCGCAGCTGCAGCAAATCAAGGGGTTTAGGGTTTTAGCGTTTAGGGTTTTCAGGGGGTTTAGGGTTTTCAGGGGGTTTAGGGTTTTCAGGGGGTTTAGGGTTTTCAGGGGGTTTAGGGTTTTCAGGGGTTTAGGGTTTTAGGGCTGCAGCAATCAAGGGGTTTAGGGTTTCAGGGGTTTAGGGTTTTAGGGCTGCAGCAATCAAGAGGTTTTAGGGTTTTAGGGTTTCAGGGTTTGAGCAGTGGCCGTGGATTTAGGGTTTTCGGGCTGCAGCAATCAAGGGGGTTTTAGGGTTTCAGGGTTTAGGGTTTGAGCAGAGGCCGTGAATCTGATTGCGCATTGAGGAGGATGGGGGCGATGGCGATGGCGATGGCGATGATGATGATGATGATGATGATGGTGCAGCAGCAACTCAGCAGCTATGGCGCCTCGGCTACTTCTACGGCGATGGGAGCTCCGAGCTCCAGCAGCAGCAGCGATGGCGATGGCGATGGCGATGCTGCTGCTGCTGCTGCCTCCAAGCTGCCATCGCCATCGCCAAGAACAGGAGCTTCTGCTTCGTCTGCGTCTTCGTCTGCATCTTCGTCTGCTGCTTCTGCTTCTGCTTCATCTGATTCTGCTTCTGCAGATCATCGCCGCCCCATCTTCCCTGCCTTCTTCATCTTCGGCGATTCGCTGGTGGACGCGGGCAACAACAACTTCATCGTCTCCGTGGCCAAGGCCGATCGCCTCCCCTTCGGCATCGATTTCCCTGCAGGTCCCACGGGCCGATTCTCCAACGGCAAGACGGTCCTCGACCAGGTCGCGGAGATCATCGAGCTTCCATATCCGCCGCCCTACCTCAACCCTAGCACCAAGGGCGACGCCATCCTCCGCGGCGTGAACTTCGCCTCCGGCGCCGGGGGCTACCTCGAGAGCAGCGGATTCAACTTCGTAAATCTCTCAGTCCCCAAATTCCGTTTTGATCGATCGATCTTTCTCCGTCTGCGAGATTCTGTCGTGTTTTCTCTGTCTTCTGTCTGATCTGCAGGAAAAACCCTAAATCCTCTGCGTTTGAATCAGGCTTCTGCTCCTTCCTCGAATGATCTGTCTGGCACGAGATTCTGTCCTTGTTTTCTCTGTCTTCTGATCTGCAGAAAGAACCCTAAATCCTCTGCGTTTGAATCAGGCTTCTGCTCCTTCTTCGAATGATCTGTCTGGCACGAGATTCGGTCTTGTTTCTTTTGTCTTTTGATCTGCAGAAAACAAAACCCTTACTCCTCCGCCGCGTTTGAATCAGGATTCTGCTCCTTCTTCTTCTAATGATCTGTCTGGCACGAGATTCGGTCTCGTTTTCTCTGTCTTTTGATCTGCAGAAAAAACCCTAACTCTTCCGCCGCGTTTGGATCAGGCTTCTGCTCCTTCTTCTAATGATCTGTCTGGCACCAGATTCTTCTCTGTCTTTTGATCTGCAGAAAAACCCTAAATCCTTTGCGTTTGAATCAGGCGTCTGCTCCTTCTTCTAATGATCTGTCTGGCACGAGATTCTGTCTTGTTTCTTTTGTCTTTTGATCTGCAGAAAACAAAACCCTACCTCTTCCGCCGCGTTTGAATCAGGCTTCTGCTCCTTCTTCTAATGATCTGTCTGGCACCAGATTCTTCTCTGTCTTTTGATCTGCAGAAAAACCCTAAATCCTTTGCGTTTGAATCAGGCTTCTGCTCCTTCGGGAAATGCCCTGCGGAATTGATTGATTGATTTTTTTTGTGTGCAATTCTTCTTCTTCTTCTAATGATCTGTCTGGCACCAGATTCTATCTTGTTTCTTTTGTCTTTTGATCTGCAGAAAAAACCCTAACTCCTCCGCGTTTGGATCAGGCTTCTGCTTCTTCTGATGATGATCTGTCTGGCACGAGATTCTGTCTTGTTTCTTGTCTTTTGATCTGCAGAAAAAACCCTAACTCTTCCACCGCGTTTGAATCAGGCTTCTGCTTCTTCTTCTAATGATCTGTCTGGCACGAGATTCTATCTTGTTTCTTTTGTCTTTTGATCTGCAGAAAAAACCCTAAATCCGTTGCGTTTGAATCAGCTTCTGCTCCTCCTTCTAATGATCTGTCTGCGAGATTCTATCTTTTCTTGTCTTTGATCTGCTTCGAAACTTCTAATTTTAATCCTTCTTCTATGATCTGTCTGCGCGATTCTGTCCCATTTCTTGTCTTTTGATCAGATTCTGCAGAAAACCCTAAATCCGCTGCGTCTGCGTTGGAATCAGCTTCTGCTCCATCGCGAAATGCACCGCGGAATTGATTGATTTAGTTTGTGTGCAATTCGTCTTTCTTTCTCTGAATCTCTGTCTTCGACCTTTCATCGCTCTTACTGTCTCTGATGATCTGCAGAAACCCTAATCCTCTTGCTTTGAAACTTCGTAATCAGCTACACAAATCCGTTTGATTCTTCTCCTTCTTCTAATGATCTGTCTGGCACGAGATTCTGTCTTGTTTCTTGTCTATTGATCCGCAGAAAAACCCTAACTCCTCCGCGCTTGAATCAGCTTCTGCTCCATCGCGAAATGCCCAGCGGAATTGATTGATCGATTGATCTTTTGCGTGCAATTCGTCTTTCTTTCTCTGATCTGCAGAAACCCTAATCCTCTGCTTTGAAACTTCGCAATCGGCTCTATACAATCCTTGATCTTCTCCTTCCTCTATGATCTGTTTGCGCGATTATATCTTGTTTCTTTCTCTTGATCTGCAGAAAACCCGAATCCTCTGCGTTGAATCAGCTTCTGCTCCATCGCGAAATGCCTGCGGAATTGATTTGATTGATTTATGTGCAATTCCTCTTTCTTTCTCTGATGATCTGTTCTTCCAGGTTTCATCGTTCCTACTGCCTCTGATGATCTGCGGAAACCCTAATCCTTCTGCTTTGAATCAGCTTGTGTTCCATCGCGGAATGCCTGCTGAATTACTTCATTTGTGTTCATTCAATTCATCTTTGAGAGACTCATCTTTTCTTCGTCTCTGATCTGCAGAAACCCTAGATTCTCCTGCCTTCGAATCATCGAGCAGCTTCACGATCCCTCAGGCGAAATGCCTGCGCAATGAGTGATTCGTGTGCGATTCATTCATGAGCCGTTCTCCTCTTGTCTGGCGATTCATCTTTCTTACTGTCTCTGATGAGAGATTCTGCAGAAACCCTAGATTCTCGTGCCTTTGAATCATCAAGCAGCTCCGTGATCCATCAGGCGGAATGCCCTGCGGATTGATTGATTTGTTTGTACGCGATTCATTCATGAGCCGTCTCCTCCTCTTGTCTCTGCAATTCATCTTTCTCCACTCAGGTCTCTAACGATGATCTGCAGAAACCCTAAATTCCGCTGCGCATTGATCAAATCAAGCTTCATCATCCATCACCCAAATGCCTGCGGATTTTGATTGATTTGTGTCTAATTGTAAGCACTTATCTGTGCGACGGATGCCAAAGAAACCCTAAAATTAACCCAGCTAGGACCTTGGATGATCTGCAAACCCTAAAACCGAAACCCTAAACTCTAAACCCCCCTAAAAACCCTAGGACCTTGGATGATCTGCAAACCCTAAAACCGAAACCCTAAACTCTAAACCCCCCTAAAAACCCTAGGACCTTGGATGATCTGCAAACCCAAAACCCTAAACCTCCAAACCCTAAACCCACTTAAAACCCTAGGACACTTGGATGATCTGTAAAACCCTAACCCTAATCCTCATGGTGGCACAGATTGGGCGAGTGGATTTCGACAGGCAGATCGAGTGGTTCGGCAACACCGTGCAGCAGCTGCGCTCCCAGATGGGGCCTGACGCCGCCCAGAAGCTTCTGTCGGAGGCGCTCTTCATCACCGTGTTCGGCAGCAACGACTACGTGAACAACTACCTGCTCAGCTACTCGCCCCTCAACAAGGTCTTCACGCCACCCGAGTTCAGGGACGTGATTCTGCAGAAGATCTCCGCCCAAATCACAGTTAAGCGTCTTGCTTTTCAACGCATTTCTGCAGCTTTTTTTTATTTGCTCTCGATCTATTGGATCGCCCTGCGAATCCCGTCTGATCCATGGCTCCGCATCATGGGCGTTATAGGCAGCGCTTATGATCATCCCGGTGCATAGATTCCTGATCAATGGCACTATATGCAGCAGTTTGCTTCAATTGCATAGATTTCTGATCAGGAACATCATATATATATATAGGCAGCGCTTATATGATTCCATTTCTGATCAGGAACATCATATATATAGCCTCATGATCAGGGGCATTCTATGCATGCTCCGCTATGATCCCATTCCTGATCATGGGCATATTCATCCCACTGCATAGATTGCTGATCATGGGCAGTTGCAGCGCTATGATCCCATTAGATTCTTGAATCGTGGGCATTATCTGCAGCGGGCAATGATCCCATTAGATTCCTGAATCATGGGCCTTCCCATTCTGCTTAGGTTCCTGATTCAAGGACAATATCTGCAGGGCGCTATGATCCCATTGTGCTCAGATTTCCTGATCATGGGATCTGCAGTGCAATTCCATATACAAATTGTAGGTTAGGATCCCATTCTTTGCATAGTTTCCTGATCAATCTCATGGGTGCAGTGCAATTCCATATACAAATTGTAGGCTAGGATCCCATGTTTTGCATAGTTTCCCTGAGGCGGATGCTCAATCCATTATTGACTTGACTGAATCGTGATGCTGATGATGCGCACGAAGCGCAGAATAATCGGTCGGTCACACATTTCGTAATACCGATCGATCGATCTTTTCTTAATGTGCCCATGAATTGTCATCATCGATTCCCTGAGGTGGATGCTTAATCCATGAGTGACTTGACTGAACTGTGATGCTGATGATTGATGAATCTTGATCTCTCGATCGATCAGGAGGTGTACAAGCTGGGAGCGAGGAAGATGGTGGTGGCGGGAGTGGGTCCGATCGGGTGCATACCATCGCAGCTCGTAAGGCAGCGTAGCGTGAACGGAGAGTGCAGCGAGTATGTGAATTCCATGGCCATGGACTTCAACCATGGGCTCGAGGCGACGATTGCACAGCTCAACGAGCGGCTGCCGGGGGCTCGCGTGCTCTACGCCGATACCTTCGCGCCTGTGATGGACATCGTGAACAATCCGAAGAACTACGGTGAGCTCCAAACCCTAATCCCTAATCCCTAATCCCTAATCCCTAATCCCTTAACCCTAATCCCTAAACCCCAGGAGGAATGTGAAGTAGTGTGTTGTTTGGAATCGGATTGGCTCATTCGAATGGATCATTGGACCGGATCCTTGGATCGGGTCGTTCGATCATCGGGGATTGGCATCAGATCCTTGGATCACCGGAGTGTTGGATTTTGGTTGGATTTGTGCATCGGGCTGGATCGTTAGATCGATTCCAAGCTGAGATCATTGTTCCTGATCAGTCATCTTATCCGAGGACCCGGTCCGATGATTCAATGATCCAGTTTAATGGTCCAGTCTAGTGATCCAACGACCCCGTCCAATGATCCAATCTGGTGATCCAATGATTGTGTGGGATCCATGGAATCCAATCCATGGACCCCGTCCAATGATCCAATCTGGTGATCCAATGATTGTGTGGGATCCATGGAATCCAATCCATGGACC
>JBBBWG010030276.1:0-10754 GCA_037176905.1 Azolla pinnata | reverse complement strand
ATCCATGGACCCCGTCCAATGATCCAATCTGGTGATCCAATGATTGTGTGGGATCCATGGAATCCAATCCATGGACCTGATCATTATATGGGATCTGATCATCAGATCATTGGATTGGATCGTTGGATTGGGGCATTAGATTCAGATTGGATCGGATCCTTGGATCACCCGACTGTTCTATCCTTTGGATCAGCGGATTGTTGGAGATCCGTTGGATTGGAGCATTGGACCGATCCAAGGATCCGGTCAATGATCTAGTGTAATGATCCAACGATCCCATCCAATGATCCAATCCAGTGATCTAATGATTGTGGGATGGTCCGTGGAACCCGACTCGTGGACCCAATGGTTATATGGGATTGGATCATCAGATCATTGGATCGGATCGTGGGATTGGAGCAAATATTGGATTCGACGGATCGGATCATTGGGCTGGATCATTAGATCGTTTCCAAACTTAGAGATCATTGGGCTGGATCATCGGATCATTGGGCTGGATCATTAGATCGGATCATTATGTCAGTGATGGGACCCAAGGATAGTCCAGTCCAAGGATGAAACGGGATCCGGAGCAACGATCGAATCCGACGATGCGGCCCAAATGATCCCAATCCAACGACGATCGAATCCAAACGACCGGGTCCGATGATCCGGGTGCTGCTCATGATGCCAGATAGGATCAAACGGATCGGATCAATGGGTTTCCATCGTTTCGGATCGGGATCGCGAGCAACCAACGATCGATGGGGTTGATCGTTGGTGTGTGTAAAAGCATCGATCGCGCGGGGGATGAATCGAACGGCTTTGCAGGGTTCGAGTTCGTGTCGGAGGCGTGCTGCGGCGCGGGCAAGTACAAGGGGCAGCTGCTCTGCATCCCGGTGCTGAAGCCGTGCGAGAACCGACGAGTGCACGTGTTCTGGGACGCGTTCCACCCGACGGAGGCCACCAACGTGTTCCTCGGACGCTCCCTCTTCTCAATTGTCACCCCCATCATCCCCAATGCCACCGCATCGTCGTCGGGCTAAGTTGTTCTTTCTAGGGTTTTTTTCTTGTGTGGGTTTCTTTAGGGTTTTTTTTTTCCTTGTCGGGGTTTGTTTAGGGTTTCTCTTAGCAACCCTAATTCCCGCTCGAGAGAGAGCCTTACGTACTATACGCCTCTGCTTAGCCAGCAGCTTGCAGGATCAGGAGGAGCAGGAGGATGACAGATGATCAATCAGTTGTCATCATGCTCCTCCTCCATGTCTTAGATCATTTCCTTGGTGCACCACATTGATGATGGTGATGGTGATGATGGTGGTAGTCATGGTGATGGTGATGGTGGTGATGGTGGTAGTCATGGTGATGGTGATGGTGGTGATGGTGGTAGTCATGGTGATGGTGGTGATGGTGGTGATGATGGTGATGGTGATGATGGTGATGGTGGACCCTGATGATGGTCAACAGTATATATGGATTGGATTAGCGCACACACACACACACATATATATCTTTACTATTGAATTCTTCGGTGGAAAAGATCGAAGTGCTATTTTGATATTAAGTACATTTGGAATTCCGTTGAATCTCGATATAACTCGTGGGTTCTCTTTGAGAAATGTTTCTTATGCATCTAGTGATATTATTCTGGAAAACATTATGACGATTTTTGACAGGTAACTTCTTGGGTAAACTATCAGTGTATGCGATCAAGATTTTCCTTTTACATTTCATCGAAGAAGATCTGAAGCACGGTATGACAATCGATCAATCCAATAAGCGTTTCGAGCGTCAACAAGCCTCCTAATGTGTTTTTTCTTCTGCATCTCTGTCTCTGTATCTGGTCTCTGTCTCCCCCTCCTTATAACATCTAAGGATCACAAATCTAAAGTCTGGAGAGTAAATAAATAGTCGGGTGCCCCAAACAGTCCCAATTGCATCAAACGCCGCATTGTTTGGGCAACCTGAGCTCGATTGGATGAGCGAATCAGGCCGAAATCTGCCGTTGCAACCCATCGTTGCACCCTCTATCAAAAGCCGAGGATTGATTTTGTTCAGTTTCTGCTCCGATGCAATTCGACATGATTCTAGACTGATCTAACGGAATCCAGCTCGATTCGATCGATCGGAGCGAAGCTAATCTGCTGCGCATAATCCCAATTTCCACATGGATTTTCCACCTGTTTCTTGCATCTACAAGCAGAACATCTCCGATCGATCCGCGCATCAGATCATTTGATCTGCAACTCATTTGCCAAGAAAGATCTTGGGTCGCAAATTTCAAACAAGAACTTTCATCCAAAGCGAGAGCGGGAGAACTCCGATGCAATTCGACATGATTCTAGACTGATCTGAACTCCGATGCAATTCGACATGATTCTAGACTGATCTAACGGAATCCAGCTCGATTCGATCGATCGGAGCGAAGCTAATCTGCTGCGCATAATCCCAATTTCCACATGGATTTTCCACCTGTTTCTTGCATCTACAAGCAGAACATCTCCGATCGATCCGCGCATCAGATCATTTGATCTGCAACTCATTTGCCAAGAAAGATCTTGGGTCGCAAATTTCAAACAAGAACTTTCATCCAAAGCGAGAGCGGGAGAACTCCGATGAACCCAAGTTCGAATCTCGGTTTCGCCATAGCCATGGCTTTGTAGCGAGCTCTCTCGTCTCCATTTTCCTCCTCGCCTGCCTCCTTCTCGACACGCGCATCGCTCTCCAGGTACGAAACCAAACAGAAAACGGTTGTATGCCGGGTTGCTTGTGCTTCTTCTTCTCTTCCTCTTCTTCCCGTGGTTATTTTGAAACGATTTCTGAGCTCCATGGCTGCACCGTTTGTGCTGGAAGAATGGATCTTTGGATTCCCGGCCCCCGCCTTGCTCCAACGATGTAGCCTCAGCGTTGCCTTGCCAAAGTGGATAGAATCAACCGCTGGCCAAGTTTTCGGTTTGTTTTGTCTGAGCTGCATGGCTGCATCGTTTGTGCTGGAAGAATGGATCTTTGGATTCCCGCCCCCCGCCTTGTTCCAACGATGTAGCCTCAGCGTTGCCTTGCCAAAGTGGATAGAATCAACCGCTGGCCAAGTTTTCGGTTTGTTTTGTCTGAGCTTCATGGCTGCACCGTTTGTGCTGGAAGAATGGATCTTTGGATTCCCGCCCCCCGCCTTGCTCCAACGATGTAGCCTCAGCGTTGCCTTGCCAAAGTGGATAGAATCAACCGCTGGCCAAGTTTTTGGTTTGTTTTGCCGCAAGTCATTGGAAGCTGTATGCGGAAGCGAAAGGTTTCCACACAACCTCCGTTCGCAGGTATATGTATCGAAGTATGGGAAAAGAACAATGCATAGAATACTGTATTATGTGAATCTCGTGCATGGTTAATCTAATCTAAAGTTTAGTCAGGGACTGCAAAGGCGTGGCCCTTTGTGTTTGTCAGAGAAACCGACTATAGAGCCGTTCAAAGCCTTCAACCCTAATTCAGACGTATGGCATGCATCGCCGCCAACTTCGTTTCTTGTGAATGCTCACAAGATGGGAACGGCAAGGATTTGTTTGTGTGGTAAGCTTGTTCCTATGGCTGGTATGCATAAAAGATTTGATACGGCAAGTTTGTTTGCTTTTTGGCTTGATTTCATCCAATTTTTTTTGATGAGGACGGTTTCTATATCGTGATGCAGAGGTTTTTCTGCCTTACGTTTGGCTTTATTCAGTTTTGGCAAATGCCTTATTGATGCAAAAGTTTACACTGCCTAAAATGATCGTCAGTTGTCTCAAAAGCTAGCTATTAACACTTTAGATAATGTCTTCTCGTAACTGCTTACATGAAAAAATGTTTGCCCTTCCATTGAAATGCAAATACCCAAGATAATGTAACTTGATTCCAGTAAAAATCTTCGAGCGTATTAGACTCCAGAATGACTTTCCAAAACACTTAGGATATGCTTTCTCTTAAGAATTTGTATGAAAAGATTCGTTCATTGATGCAAACACTTTGGATAATTTCCTGTCCTTCAATTCCATTTGAAATCTTCAAGTATCTCAGAAGCTGGGAAATTGTTGCAAAACAATTGCAATATATAGTGCCATCACCGATGTGCTTGTCTGGAAATTCTCTCTAGTTGATACTAAAACTCTTGAATATCTCAGAAGCTGGGAAGTTGTAGCAAAACGTTGTGCCATCTCTGAAGTGCTCTTGTGAAATTTCTCGCCCTTTGATACTAACACTCAGGATAATCTCAAAAGCTGGGAAGTTGTTGCAAATGAATTGCAATGTGTAGTATCATCTCCAAAGTTCTTGTCCGAAAATTATTTCTCTCCTTGATACCAACACTCAGGATAATGTCCTATCCTTGTATGTATGCAAAAATTCTATGCTCATTGAGATCATATATTTGGATTTATGCTCGAATTTCTTACCATACGAGGGTGGATGTTAAGCAATATTGTTAAGCCATTTCCAACTTTCTATGTGATAATCTTTTAATATATGTATGGCTCATGTATCATGGCCTGTACTTCTTTATCCATAAGCCGTTCCTGGGGACCATGAGTTGTGAGGCTTTGTTCTGCTGCATTAAATTACTATAATAGCTATGGTCACATCAATCCTTGAAATGTACCAAAGCCAACATTCGTCCGATAATCATTCACATATATGTTGTGTGCATAGTCTATGCTGCTTTCAATCATAGCGCTTTGTTGGGCTCATGAATTTTCAGGTATTGTTCTATCGGATCAGTGTAGTAAATATAACAACAAAGATCGATTCAGTTCTTGAAAAATGACCAAAACTAAGGCCAACACTATTAAAACCCAAACAGAATGAGTGGCATGTAGAAATTTATGGCCAGGAACTCCATGTAGTTTGTTTGTGTCTGCCGTCATTGGTCACTCAATCTATGTGTCTGGAGGTCAAGGAAGGGATCGCTTTCTCAAATCAGTGGAGGGCTTCAACAAGTCGTTAAATTCATGACATATGAGATTTATGTGGTCATGCTTTGAATGGCAAGTTCGTAGTCATTGTGTTGGAGAATACATGAGGAATTGGCATGCTGCTAGGCTGAAAAGTACCTAGAATAAATTTCTGGAGTCTCTTTATGAAATGTCGTTAGCTTCAAGCAATGTATTGGAAGCTAATTGATTGCTACTTTCTGTTTTTAAGGACTTCGTAAATGACTACTTTCTCCATTCTTTTTAGAATGTCAAGCATGATGTTTTAATAAGCACTGCTTTGTTTTCTCAAATCATTCATATATATTTAGTGCTAGCGTGTGTCGTCTCTTTTCTTGTGACAGGAATGTGGTCCGAATGCCGCAAAGCAAGTGGATGGTGTGAGATGACGCAGGACAGTCATCTCATGTAGGTAAAGACATATTCAATGATCAATTATGTCGTTTCAGGTTTACGCGTGAAAACCTTGAACATCAGTTGTATATTATGGGCAAGATGCAAATCGCAAGCAGCAACAGGAATTTCATCTAGGCTCTCAACACAACAGAAATTGGTGTGTTGCCACCACTGCAAGGGCAATCAAAATTTCATTATAGCTGATAATGGGTCATGATTCAGAAGGAAATGTACTTGCCTCGGCAATTAAATAAATGAGTCTCTGACATTTCTATGATTGGTATAGAGCTAGAAAAGAGGGTTTATGTCCAACTCTCAATGTGGGCAGTATTAAGTTTTAGGCTACCAATTACTGAATCTAACTTCTTCTTTGTAACTACCATGTACATATATGAATTGTATTGTTGTATATATATATAAGTCATATCTTCTGCTGAAAACCACTATGTTTGATCTTCTCTGGTGTGCATGCTAGCCTACATTTTATGCAAAATGTACAGGTATGCATCTTTCCGATATCTGTTCTAGTCTGCAATGGGGAATTTTGTTGATGCAACGTAATTCTAATCTAGAAGATGATATGTTGCCAACTTCTACACTGCACTAAGAACCCTTTGGGGTTTGTTTGCAACTCTTGTGGAAGTCAATAAGGTAGGGTTCTTTCATCTTCAAAGTGAAGCTTTACGAAGCAACACTGAAGAGTTTTGAATTAGGATTGGGACATAGAATGATCTGTTGACAATGTGGGGAATGAATGTCGAGTAAGTAAATGGGTATTCTGGTATTTTTCCCTACTTCTAATCACAGTTCAAACGCCAAGAGTTTGTAAAGATTACTGTTTCGCTTCAACTTTGAGCTTTCTGCTGCGAATCCGATCCGAATTTCGAATCGTGCTCTTCGTAACCAGATCTCAGGAAAAAGCCCTTGTGATAGATCGACATGTCTTGGATATAGATCATCTTCGGGGCTTTCTGTTTGTTGGCAATCCGGTCTGTGAAATCAAACCGAATCGACTCGTGCGCTTCAGATTCTGGTAGCTCTTCATTGCCATTACGCATTCAAATCCGAAATGGCTTCAGGTTGAACTGCAGGCAACTCTCTCCATTTCATCGCCCGCCTTCTTCCTCGACATGAACGGCTCACCAGGTATGAGCCAAACAAAACCAATTCGTTTTCGTTGCTTTCCCGTTGCTTCTTTTACCCTTTGCCATGGTATCGGAAGCTTCCAAGGCTCACACGCAGTACTTACTGCTGGAAGAATGAGTCTTTGATTCCTGCCTTGCCTAACAATGTGGCTCACCATTGCCCACTCGCCATAGTGGATAGGACAATGCAGACCAAGTTTCGGTTTGTCTGCAAGTCATGGAAAGATTTTATGTGGAAGCCAAGGAGTTCTTAACTTCCGATCATAGGCATACGGCAAAGTTTTAGCAGAGAGGGAGAAAGAAAAAGGATGCATGTGAATCTGATACGTGTTTAATCTAATCTAAGCTACTCTACTCTACTCCAAATTCTACTTACGAGCTGCAGAGGCATGGCTTCGTGTGTTGTCAGAGAAACTGAATAGAGGGCCATTCAAAGCTTTCAATCCTAACTCAAACAGATGGTATACATTGCCACCAGTTTTGTTCCCTGTATTTGATCAGATGATAAGATATAGCAAGGATTTGTGTGTGATCGTTGGCTACAACCCTGTGCTAATTATGTGTGAAAACTTCAAGCATATCAAATTCTGTTAAGATTTTGTTTAAAGGCACTGGAAATAATGGTTTCTCCTACGAACTTGTATGAAGAAAATTTCTTTCGTTTGTGAGAACACGCTGGATAATGTTCTTGGATTCCACTTCAAAACTTGAAGTGCCTCAGATACTGGAAAGATTCTGTAAAACGCTTCCAATAATGTCATCTCTCAAATTCTTGTCTGAAAATTCTCTCTCGTGCATACTAACACATCTTTTCATTGTTTCTACGCAGAATACTGTGTTCATTGCGATAATATATGTGGATTCATGCTCGAATTTGGATAATATTTGGATAAAATACCATATGTGGTGGATGGTGAGAAATTTCGGTAATACGTTTTTAACTTTCCATGTGATAATCATTCAAATGTATGGCTCATACATGGTCAGTGCTAATGTTAGTCGTTTTTTCATGGGTAGGCCTTTCTTGGGATCATTAAATGTGAGGCTTCGTTCCAGTGGACTTGTAATAACCGAGACGACTTCAATATGTAACATGGACCAAAACCAACATCCATGTGGTAACCATCCATATAGATGGCTCAAGCATGGTCTGTGTTATTTTCATGTATAGGGCTTTGGATTAGTGCAATATATATATCACTAACATCACTACAATTCTTAAAAAGGACTGGAGGCCAGCATTAATACTGTTTTAAAACCCAAACCAAACTGTTGCCATCTATTCCAGGTATTGTTTTGGGAGATTTGATAGTCTCATTCACGAATTGTGGTCAGATTCGAGCAAGATGCTGATAGATCAAAAGTCTGCTACTGTGCTAATATTGTTTCAATTTGAACATGGCTAGTTTCTCCATTCTTTATAGCATGAATGCCGAGCATAATGATTTAGTGAGCACTGTTTAGTTTTTTCTTAATTCGTTCATACGTAATTAGTCTGTTTTCTTTCCTGCAGACATGGATCCGTGGTCTCTCATATAGGCATTGTATCAAGTGAAGACACGTTCAACGATTGATTCTCTCGCTTTGGGTTTGCGTGCTAAAGCCTTGAAGATCACTTGTATATTATGGGTGGGATGCGAAGCTCGCTGAAGGAGCAATTTGGAAAATTTCGTCCTGGCCCTCAACACAGCAAAGATTTATGTGCTTACACCTGCTTACACCGTTGCAAGTTAAGGGCAACCACCAATGTTCACTTGATCTATGTATGGCAATGTGATATGACTGATTCAGAAGGGAATTCGCTGGACTCCGCAATTTGGAAAAACGCTCTGATATTTCTGTGATATGATAGAGAGCTAGAAAAGAGGGGTCATGTGGGGAACTCTCATGGGCAGTTTGTGCTACACATTTACTGATTCTATCTTTCTTCTTTAATTGTAACTTACGTATATGAGCTGTATGTATCCTTTGGATGAAGGTATGTTGGTTGGTCTATTTTGCTAGTGTGGTGCTAATTGCTAGCCTACTAGGAGTATGAACATTCTGGAATGGGAAATCTATACTGATGTGGTAGCCATCCAATTCATCTTTCCCATATCTATACCATTCCAGTCAGTCTGGAATGGAAATTTGATCTGGGTTATGAACCTCCTTCAGATCTATCTATCTATCTATCTATCTATCTATCTATCTATCTATCTCTCTATCTATATCTATCCATCCATCTATCCATCCATCTATCTATCTATCTATATATTTAGAGATAGATGATGTGTGTCCATTTCTGAACTATGAAGTGAAGCATAATGTTTCTGCCATGCCCGGCCATCATTCGAGCGATTCGGCAGAAAACAACACATTATATGATCTCTCGATGAACAGGAAATGACAATAAAAAGAAGAAGAAGAAGAAGAAGAAGAAGAAGAAGAAGAAGAAGGCAATGACCTTTGATTGAGAGCCGTGCGATCGGAGCTCCAATCAACGGCGGTCGAAAAGACGAGATGCGGAAAAAGAAAAAGGGAAGGCCGTCCGATCGAATTACAACAGGAAATGAGCGCCGTCCGATCGGAGAGCGCGGGACCCCAACGCGAGCAAAAACAAGACAGAAAATACACAAAATCACGGAAAGTGGAGAGCCGTCCGATCCTCTCTGGGGCCAATGGGAGCCGCCGGATCCTGCGAATCAATTGGAGCCGCTCGATCGGAATCTGAGCGAACGGCACCGATGCCGCTGGGGAATGAAAAGATTCACTGGCTTATAAGGTGGAAATAGTAAAAAAGAAAGAAGCGACGACGACGAAGAGAGAGAGCTCAGAGAGAGAGAGAGAGAGAGAGAGAGAGAAAGAGAAGAAGAAGAAGAAGAAGAAGAGGCAGCTGCAGAATTCGCTGAGAGCGAGCGAGCGAGCGAGCGAGAGAGAATGGCGGCTGCAGAGGCAGGATCTGCTGCTGAATTCTGTGGTAAGAGGAAGCGGGCCATTTTACCTTCTGATTCTGATATACCTACTCCTTTCATCTACACGGAAGTCGGAGCTGATGAATTCGAAGGAGGAAGAAGAGGAGATGCCGCAGCAGAGGTGTGGAGGATGAATAGGAAGCTGCGGATGGAGAAGAACAGAGCCAAGAAGGAGAAGGCGGCGCAGAAGAAGAAGAAGATGGCCGCTGTTGTGGAGGCCGAGAAGGAGGAGGATGGGGAGGAAGAACTAGAAGCGAAGAAGGATGAGAAGGATGCGAAGAAGCAGAAGAAGGAGAGGAGGATCAAGGAGAAGAAGCAGAAGAAAGAGGAGCAGCCCATTTGCGAAGAGGAGGCGTACTATCGAGGTCTGAAGCCGATGTGCGGATGGTGCAAGACGAACGATTCGGTGAAGTTCCGGTACTTCAATAACAGGTACCGAACAGAGGGAAGCCGGGCGTCGAGCTTCGATCAGCCGCGCTTCTGCTGCCGCTCCATTTCCTGCAACGGAGCCGGCAAAGAATTCAGCCCCAAGAAGATCCTCCATTACCGAGACTTCCTCCAGCTTTCAGCCGCTTTCAGCAGCATCAGCAGCAGCTGCGCTGATGCAGATTATGACGTGACTCTGGAGGAGCTGGCAGAGGCGATCGAAGCTGACCTCGAGAAGCTGCCTGCGAACACAGGTACTTAAACATACTTCTGACTCGCTTATGCACGGTAATTCGACCACGCGGACTGCGTGTTCCAATTACGACAGCTTTAATCATAGCATTGATTCTACATTAACCACTGTAACAACAACCGTTGCAGATCAATATATCGGCAGCGCGAGTGATGAAGCTGCAGGGGATATTGTGGGAGCTGCTGCCTCCCCGCAGCAAGATGATGAGCACGGCCAGCTACTGATGCCGCAGGAGTTCAATGAGATGCTGCAAGTGCAAGCGGACCTGCTCTTCCACAACAACCAGCACCATTCTGATGATCTACTCATGTACAATCCTGATGAGTTCTCAGAGGATTGGATCAATGCTAGTGCTGTGCTTGCGGGTGAGTATAACTCCTCCAACATTAACTGCCCTGCTCACATTAATCCTATCCTTGCTGGTATACTTGTGACATTAACAAGGGCACGTCATCTTTATCTTCATCAGGATCATCTCCATCGCTATCATCAGCCTCAGCAATATTATCATCAGAATCTGCAACCACGGCAACCTTCGACGGTGAGTGTTCGGCCACCTGCTGCTTAATATATTGCCCATAGTATATATTCTTGCTCTTAATGCTAATATACAATGACATGAAGGGCAGACTTACAGAGTCAAATTCATCAT
>JBBBWG010030265.1:28980-44423 GCA_037176905.1 Azolla pinnata | reverse complement strand
CTTTCTTTAATTTGTTGCTTCAATCGGTTGAAATTAAGAAGAAGTTTCCCAGCTTTGGATCTCCGAATTCTTGTCTTTAATCACACTTTCTTTAATTTGTTGCTTCAATCGGTTGAAATTAAGAAGAAGTTTCCCAGCTTTGGATCTCCGAATTCTTGTCTTCAATCACATTTTTTTGTTCACATTCTCTTTAATTTGTTGCTTCAATCGATTGAAATTAAGAAGTTCCCCAACTTTGTATCTCCGAATTCTTGCCCTTAATCACATTTTAATCAATCACATTTCCTTCAATTCGTTGCTTCAATCAGTTGAAATTAAGAAGAAAGTTTCCCAAGTTTTGTAATCTCCAAATTTCTTGTCTCCAAATTTGGACTTCATTTTGTCCCCCAAAATTTTGGACCAAATTTGGACATTTTTCCTTCAACATTCGAGGAAACAGAGTCTTCTTCTTCTTCTTCTTCTTCTTCTTCTTCTGCTTCTTCCGCCCATCAATGGCTTCTGATTCTTCTTCCCCTTTCAGGGATTCTCTGCTCCAAGGGAAGGTGGCTCTGATCACTGGTGGAGCCACAGGTATCGGATTCGAGATAGCCACTGAGTTGTGCAAGCATGGCGCCCGCGTCGCCCTCATGGGTCGCCGCCACCACATTCTTCAGCAATCCGTGGCTTCTCTCCGGAACTCCGGATTCGAGGTCTCTCTATACCTCTCCCTTCAAATCTCTCTGTCTCTCTCTCTCTCTCTCTTTGTTCTCTTTCTAATGCTGAAATGGCTCTCATTGCCCTTCTTGATTATCATGGTTGTGAAGATCTTTGCGTTGCATATTCACGTTAATGACTTGGAAAATGACGTTGGGCGCTTCGCCTTGTAAGGCTGCACCTTGTATTGACATGCTTGCATGTATATTTGCGTGGGGTAAAGATTTTGCAGTTCACATAGTACTGCTTTTCATAAGGATATGTATGTATCATTGTATGTATAGATATGCATGGTTTTGACAAGGTAAAGATTTTCCATATTGAATGGTACTGCCTTTTATAAGGATATGTATGCACATACGGCAATCTCATAATTCCATCTATCTCTAGTTCGGTCAGGTTTGTTATGCATCAAGATCTGAGAATCTCAGCATAATTAGGTTCCGGATATTTGCCCTTTTGATATTGCATGTGTTTATCACGCAAATGTCTCTAGTTTTGATATTGTCTGATTGGATGTGCCGTCAATTTCACGGTTAAGGAGATACTTGTTTTGGCAAGAATTCTTGACGCAGCACAGCACGCCTCTTTAGTTGTAACTATTTTTTGTTCGTTTATAGGAGCATGATCACTGTATGAACTGAAAAAGTCTTTCTTTGGTATAGTTTACAGGAAAAATTCTCTGAAATATTTGAAGTTTGTTTTAATGTTCCCCAGTATCCTTTCAGTTATCTAGCTATTTTCCCAGACAGCTGCATGCATGATCTTGTGCCTTTCACTCTCTATAAAAATGGTGGAGGGATTGTGCTTCTTGAAATCCTATCTCTTCTAGGTAAGCCAGTGGGATGCATAAGATCCTGTAGCGTTTTCAGCTTAATTACCATAGATATAGGATTAGAGTACAATGAGATATTTTGATTTGCTCTTACAGGCAGCATCTTCAATGTATAAGAGAACAGAAACAAGTGTTAATCAGTACTTCATATGCTCGTCGGGAAGTAGGAAAACTTTTTGAAGAACTGTAGTCATTTAAGATGTACAAATGTCATAAGATTTGGACTTGTAAATCCTCTCAAGCCACAAATATGTGAGTAGCAAATATAGCAAATTGATAGCAAAGTTCATATATGAAGCCATAAATCATGCGTACTACACCAAACTTGTCAAACTTGAAAGCTAACTGATGGTATAATTTGGTAAGTGTCAATACTAGTGATCTAACGAGCTCGCCTCTATATTTATTCTACAGGTTCCCCTCTTGCATTTCCATGCCTTTTACAGTGATAGTATGTCTGTGAAGAGCTTTTCTGTACTTGTCAGATTTCCAGAATTCTACTGCCAATCTTTAACTCCTCTGTCGACCTTGTTAACATATGCAGGCCGTGGGCTTTCAAGGGGATGTGAGGAATAAAGATGATGCACAGCGTGTTGTTGAATCAACTGTTCAAGAGTTTGGGAAATTAGATATACTTGTAAATAATGCAGCCGGAAACTTTCTCGTGGCTGCAGAAGATCTTTCTCCCAATGGTTTTCGCACTGGTATTTGATGCTTTCAGATGCATATAAATGGATAACTACACACACACATCCCGCATGTATGTATGTATGTGCGCATGTGCTTTATGTGCAAATATATAATGTCTTTGTGGCTGTTATTTTATTGTTTTTATTGATTTCATAAGGTATATTCTAGAATGTTTTTTTCCGGTTCTAGGCGTTGATTTTGTAGATGTATTCTCCAATTTTTTGCTTTTCAGTTTTAGACATTGATACAGTGGGCACATTCACAATGTGTCATGCTGCTCTACATCATCTCAAAGCTGGAGGCACTGGAAAAACTGCTAGGGATAGTGGGTGCATCATCAACATCAGCGCAACACTGCATTATTCTGCACAATGGTATCAGATCCATGTTTCAGCTGCAAAGGTACTTTAGCTTCCCTTTTTTTACATAGTTTTCGCAATGCTTACATCGGCAGACAATGAGCTCTGTGGTTCAAATCCTTTAAGTTAAGACAGGCAGGCAGTTTAGGAATTTCACGCAATGCACAGATAATTAAAACGTTTCAGGTGTTTTTTTGTGTTCAATGAGTATGACATGGATGTAACAGAAAATTCACAGTCAGGAAAATTAATTAGTATTACTTCAAAGCAAACATAAACCAATATATCTTAAGAAAGTAGCTGACTCTATGCTGTGTGGTGCCTGAATTGTTAGGAATCTAATCCGCGATTTGACTTTGTCATATCCTTAGGACCATTCAAGATCATTGTCAAAATTTCCTTCCACGAAATTAATAAGATCTTACAAATGATATAAAACCAAACCAAAAAATTGTAGAAAAAACCGTGAAATGACAGAAAATATGCTGTAGGTTGTTCAAATTCCCTGAGGTGCAATCAGGATATAAGTTTAGACTATATGTGAATTCAGATGGAATGAGGTCACAATGATATTGAATGATATCTATACATAAACAGGCAGCTATCGACAGTCTGACAAGATCACTTGCACTTGAATGGGGAGAGGAGTATGGTATTCGTGTCAATGGCATTGCACCAGGTCCAATCAAGGAGACAATGGGGATGGAAAAGCTTGCACCAAGTGAAGCGGAGGCATCCATAAACTATGAAGTAGACAAGAGTCGGTGGGGTGAAAAGAGGGATATTGCAATGGCTGCAGTTTTCTTGGTTTCGGAAGCAGGTACTGTTCTTGTTGTTTCCTTAATCAAATTTATCACCCGCGTAATCGTTGATGGTCACAGGAAATTACATCATGGGAACCCACAAGATGCTAAACAGATTCTGTTTTTCTTACCAAAAACTTGCTAGAAACACTGTGGTGTGATTTGCCAACTCATATCATAATGGTTTCTTTCAATCCTGCATCTTTTACTTGCTATGGTCTGTGTTTTCCTTCTTCAGCCAGGCATATCAATGGGGCTGTTCTTGTTGTTGACGGTGGAAACTGGTTCACAAGACCTGGCTTCGTGCCGAAAGAGACAATAAGAGGAATTTCAAGAGCTGTGGAGGCTAGATCAAGAACTCAAAGCAAGCTTTAGCAACACAAAGCATGTAACAATTGGTTTTTTTCTTTCTTTCTTTCTGCCAAAAGCATTATACCATATGGACCAGGCTGAAGACAACAAATATGAGCAATAAAAACTTCATGTTGCTATATGTTTTTCAAGCGTTTGCGAAATTCCTGTTTTACGACATACTCGGAAAATTGTGGTGAGAGAGAGAGAGGGTCCTAATGGCTACAATGTTATTCCTTACGATCGCTGCATGATGCATGATCAACAAGTCGTGAAATGCATCAGGACTTTGACTTGATACCCTAGCCTCTATTGAAAGCATCTATGCTCAATGACAGATCTGAATGATCCTGATTACTCAACTTAGTGATATGCTGGAGCAGGGAAACAATCGACCAAAATGGACCCGTATCCTCGATTAATGGGAACTCTTCACTGGGGGAGCTCAAATGAATGCGTATCTTAATCAGAATGCACAAACAAACGGCTCTTTCCTAGTGTTTCGGATAGGTACAGGTGTTTGTTTGCGCGTCTTAATCATGAGCTGCGTCCAAATTCTGTTTCTTAATCCAAATTCTGTTTCTCAATCCAGATTCTGTTTCTCAATCCAAATTCTGTTTCTCAATCCAGATTCTGTTTCTCAATCCAAATTCTGTTTCTCAATCCAGATTCTGTTTCTCAATCCAAATTCTGTTTTTCAATAAGAAGAGTTCAACATCCAAATGGTAAAAGAGAAAGCAATGAACTTCTCGAAAGACCAGCTTCAGTATTGACAAAATTAACAAGCCAGTGATTGGTTGCTGTAGCTACACAATAAAACGGTTAGTGCAATCTTTACATAACTTTCTGACAGACAATGATGCAGCAATACCTACCACTTGATCAGGGCCTTTTGGTGAAGAATTCTTTTGAACAAAAGACCTCAAATTTTGTTTATAATAACCACAGATTTTGGGTACAATTTTCACTAAAAAAATCAAGACCAATTTATATACCATCGGAGTTCAAACGTATCCGGGATGGAGGGGACAGAAGCGTACAGTGTCGAACTTTTTAAATGAATAAAGCACAGACATTGTATGAGCTTTTATGAATAAAAAGATGGGAAGCCTCCTCATTTGAGAGAAATTCATGGATGACATGGGTAACCACCTCCCCGTTTTGTTCACACTTTATGAATAAGATGCGTAACCTCCTCGTTGGTTGGCGACATCTGCAAATACCCACTAAAGAAGAGCTCAATTATTCAGCTTCATTAAATTTTGGAGTCAGCATGAGTGAGTTCATTCTGCCCCATGGAATCTCTGCACGCACGTCTATGAGCCTCCCAGTACAGATGCCTTGCATACAGGACATTGATTCTTCTGTTCTAGCCACTGCTTGATACACGCTAAGTGATGTGTATGGCCACATTGTAGCACCCCCAGTTCCACATCCTCCTCAAATTCATCCTGAACAAAATTTCATACATTTGAACCATTTGAACTTGCACACTGAACCATGTATAATTAGTTTAGTTTGACAATCTGTTTGGCAACAAATCGATGCTCATTATTGAACAGCTACTTATTCAACAATTACTTTGCCAATAACTCAGGATATTTGGCAACAATCAATACTCAAAATTGGACAATTACTTATTCAGCAATTAGTTTGCATAAAAAACTGAGATCAGCTGTTGATAAATGATACTATCAACAATCTGATTGTTAATAACCTGGTTCAACTATTTAACAAAGATACGTCGAATAACTATTCATCACTATCTACATTAATTACATGATAGAAGTTGAGCAGTCTTGTCTACCTGGCAAACAGTGCACTTGACTGCAATTTCTTCAGGGGCACAGCCGATACTGTTATCTGGTGGGACGAAGCGAACTTTTTGTACACACTTCATAATAGATTCTTCACTCAAACCTGTGCTGACATTTCCTATTCGCTCTTCAAGAGCTAAAAGTTCCTGGTAATCAAGCCATCGAAGGATACTAAGCCTTCATTGAATATTCTTTCAGGGAGCTAATGGTTGTGTGTACAGATCTTATACCTCATATGACATGTTATCTATGTCGATTCGCATGTCTCTATGCCTATCATGTAGATGAACTCCACCCAGAAGTATTGTTGCTTCAAGCATAAGTATTTGCTGTAAATCCAATAATTGTAGTCATTCTTAAGTTATATATGGGTAAAAAGCAATGAATGCCATCAATTACCTCATAGGATAGTTCTTCACCCATCTCCATATCCTGCCACGCCGATAATATCTGCTCCACAAAGCCACAAAAAGAAAATATTATGAAATCAGGTATACTTTCTCACTCGAAAGACAAACCAGAGACTATTTAAGTGGATATATAGGCAGGATCATACAGCACTTTCCGAATCCTATCTCATGGGCTATTCTGGAAGCAGTGCATGTATCAGGGAAAATCAGCCAGTGTCCAACCAATATTCACATGAAAATTGGAAACGATTCTACTGAGTGAATAACCTATTTGTAGTTTATGATCCATCCACAACAGTGCAAGGAGTTCAAAGAGGAGAATTACCTCAGAAAGAGTGTCTGATGTTAGATGTTGACGGACCTCATCATGTTGTATGGAAGACCCAAATGGCATTGTCTCTATATTAGACAAATCATGTCCATTGGTTTCTTGGTTTGGTAATGGGATAGATGGAACGACCTGTGCATTGAAGTAATCATGGGTAGCATGGTGAGGAGGCGCTAGAATGCTTGGCTCTGAAAATACTTGTAAAGGTGTTCGTGGTGGTGGCCTTCCAGGAGGACCTGAGAAAGTTAGCATAGTGTGTTGTGACTCGCGCATTCTGGGCATAACAGTGCCAGTGGATGTTGGGATAATTCTGTTTCTGCTCCAGGTTCTGTTGCTCTCCCTGGATACGTCATGTTGATTTCCATACACACTCCTCCTTGAACCCCGAGGATACGATAACTCCTCTCTGTAAGCAGGAATGGGCTCAAGAAAAGCAGCGTTGGGCCTAAGCATATATTCATATCTGCCGTTGTTCCTCGAGAGCCTATCCTGGTTTCCTCGACTGCGGTTTGTTGCTAAATGTCTATTCCCCGAGGGTGGAATAGGATTCGTATTGATCATATTGATCATTGGATCCACTGAAACTGGAATTCTGTCATGGCTTGGTACCGTCTGGAGAAAGGGGGTGGATACCCTGAGTCCAGGTGAAGGTTCAAATTCAGGATTGTAGGGATATTGCTCTGGAGATTGTTCTAGGAAAAGACTATCATTTTCTGGAAGCACAGTATCCAAACAAATACCCCTCGATGCTTCCCCTTCCTCAGTAACACCGAATGGCCTCGAGTTCTTCCTGGGACGGAGATGATCCTCTCCACTAAATGCTGAACCAGAAGCGGAAGGTAAGACATCCAAGATTGAAGAGCATCCAAGATTATTCAAAGCAGTGGCAGAAACAGATGGTAAGACATCAGATGAGGATGAGGATGTACACATAATGTTACTTAAACCACGATGGCTCGCTCCACGGACATTACCCTTATTCCTTTGCCCTAAATCAGTCGGCCTGACTCTATGGCTATTAAAACTAGTTCTGTTTTTAGTTATCTGATTATTATCGGATGTGGAAGAAGATTGTCCCGTGATTTTTGAAGCGTTTATGGCATTGCGGTTCTTTGAGGACAGCCTTTTATCATGAAAATCTAGACCTCCTCTTCCTCCCTGATACACGTCCTCACTGCTCTGCCTGTATCTTTTATCGAAACCTAAAGGAGCTGTAAAATCATCAATGTGAGGTGCTTTAGATGACGAACCTTTTCGAAGGAACTTATGTGAGATATTACAGGATGCAGTATCATATGGCATTGCATGATCAGAAACCAAAGATTTATTTGCCATTCCATAGGACCTTGTTGCTGATGGTGCCATCGTGCGGATTCCCTGATTCAACATGCATGAATCCCGACCTCCTTTATACCTTCTAGTATCTCTATCTGCAGTTTTCTTGTTCATCGTGCCAGAAACACTGGCTTGCATTGAAGCACTAGAATTTTGCTGAAGAGACAACATTTGATCATTCACATCAGAGTCAAGAGCTCCTCCAACGTTGGGGTTGAGTTCCGACCCTGATTCATCTGAACTTTCCACTGAATGAATAGTATCGTTATAAATTGCAGATGAAGAAGAATCTGGATGCTCAGTAGAAGCGCTAGGAAAAATCACACAATCATGCAATGAACTAGAGGTACTCGCATGATGCTGCTTAGATTCAATCCACTGATAGCCACATAAGGCTGTATTTTGAGAATATTCAGATGCAGAACTGAATTTTGCATTTGCATTACATTGTTCCTCATCCTCATATGCCAGCGCCTTTGATGACCTCATATGACTGATTCTCTTTTCACTGGATGTGTGGCTGCTCAGCTTTTGAGAATACTGCATGTTAATACCACTGATCTAGCAACAGACAGAGCTGAGAGAGAGTTGTATGAAGATACTCCCTAGCCTAGAGAGTGTACGCAATGATGAAACAATGTCAGATTACCTGCACATAAGTTAAAATCTTGTTATTAAGTATGAATCCATCGTATCACATAAGGGATCAGGGAGAAAAATGACTGCCATAATTGTAGCAAGAATCAAGCCGAACTCAGTACCTCGGATGCTTGTTATAACAATGCTGTAAATATTCAATTAAACGAACTCAAATACCCTATAGAATCATGCAATGATGATTTCCTCTGCCAAGGGATGCCACACTGGATATCTATCTGGCAAGTATGACAGCGTAGTTTGATAGTCATGAAGCAGAGCCAGAACAAAATCTTACGTATTGACTACTCCAGGAAAACAAGAATGGTCCAATGGAATCAGAAGACTATGACTTTTGGAAGAAAATCAAATGTTTGCAGGAAATAAGGAAAATGCAGAATTTGCACAACAAAGACAGCACAAATGTTTCCAGCCAAAAAAAGGTAAGCAGAAGCGGTATGAAAATATTTCACCTTCAGAATCTTTGAAGAAGAAAAGAAAACTCATTTTTGAAAAGAGAGAACAAATCACAGATACCTGAAAACATAGCTGATAGAAGGGTGGACAGAAAACCAGAGAGATGCAAGTTTTTGTGCAATAGCAAAGATCTGATCATCAAAACATAGAGTCAAAAAAAAAAACAAGGGAAAAGCTGCAAGGAAGGAATTTGTAACCTTTGGAATGTTTCCAAGCCGACAGTCTGGGAGATCAGTTAGACTGTTAACAAACAGAATCTCTGACTGAAAGGCTAAAGCCTCATGAAGCCATAGCCACTTGCTGTCATTCACGTTAGCACGGGCCGTTTGCTTGTAAAACTGCTAATGGAACAAGCCTGCCACTGATAAGAGTTACGACTTTTCTGCAAGAATAGCCGAGTAGATTCTGATCGCCAGAGAAGGCCAGTCTTCACTGTAAGCAGCACAGTCTTCACAGCGTAATAAGCGTTTCTCCTCGAAAAAGAAAGACTTTCTCCCACGCGAGACCACAAAACATGGGAAAGGAGCATCAGGCCGCCATATCCGCCGGAGTCAAAGCATCTGAAGTTACTACTTGTTACGACCTCTCCGCGAGTGTCTGAAACGTTATTCTGCCTTCCTCCATCTGCAAAACAGCGATATTAGGTTCAGCAGGTAATCAAGCAGTCGGAGAAATTCCAGGGGGCCATGGCGAGAGTGATGTTCCGGGCCTCGATTCCCTTGGTTCAGAAGAACGTCCAACAAAAGAAGAGAAAAGGAGAGAAAGAAAAGCGGGCATCACCTGCAAGAAACGGCAGGGAAGAAGCGAACAAAAAAAGGAAGAAAAGGAAAAGCTTCAGCACGCCATAGCCGAATGCGGTGAAGCAAGCAGCAAAGTGCGGTTTCGAAGGAGTCCTCGGGGTCTTTCAGCCGAGGAAGAAAGAGAGAGAAGGGGGAGGAAGGATGTCTCCGGCAGACGAAGGAGAGGCGGGGGAGTCGTTCCTTGCACTACAGCGGGATTCTGAAGGATCTTCCCCTCCGTCAGCGTCACCGTCTCCCAATCTCTGTCCCTGTCCCGGTCCCGGTCCCTGTCCCTGTCTCTGTCTCCGCCGCCGCTGCGTACAAAACGGGAAGGCCACGATCCCCTTTCTGCTTGCGCTGAAATCAAAGAAAGGAAGACGCCATCGCCATCGCCATCGCCATCGCCATCGCCATCGCCATCGCCATCGCCACAGAGAAGCTTTCCCTTCAGACAGAACAGACAGAGAAGTCGTCGTCTTCTTCTTCTTTTCGTCTTCGTCTTCTTCTTCTTCTTCTTTTCTTCTTCGTCTTCTTCTTCTTCTTCTTTTCTTCTTCGTCTTCTTCTTCTTCAGATTTCAGGAAGAAGTCATGGGTTCGAATCCTGACACGGCCACAAAAAAACCAAAACAAAACAAAACAAAAACAAAACAAAAACAAAACAAAACAAAAACAAAACAAAACAAAGCAAAAACAAAAACAAAGCAAAAACAAAACAAAAACAAAACAAAACAAAAACAAAACAAAAACAAAGCAAAAACAAAACAAAGCAAAAACAAAACAAAGCAAAAACAAAAACAAAACAAAAACAAAAACAAACACAAAACAAAGAGAAAACTACCAACCAACCAACAACAAAAAAGGAAAGAAAAACAGTGCTTACCAGATTGTACTTACTTCTCATTTGAATTGCCTGCTATCTATTCTGCCGATCGATCGATTCGTTTCCCTCGATCGCTCTCTCGCGGATCGAATCGATTCCGTCTGCTTCCGCCGGAAAAAATCTTCCCTCGCGCGCGTTTCGCCGAGTGCTGAAAGAGCGCTTGCTGTCGTTTCTCCGCTTTGGTGGAATTCGCTCCCTGCTTCCCTGCCCGCTGTTTCGCTGATCGATTCTCCCCTCGCTGCATTCGAATTCACAGCAGCCGGTGATTTTACCGGAATCTTCCAGTTCAGCTCGCTTTGGTGTTGATCGATTCGTTGGGCGTCAGTTTCCGACGAGAGATCGGATCGGGCATTGATCTGTGAGTTTTTGCTTCCGAGAAGGCATATAAATTATGCAATTTGAGCATTATAGTTGGTGATAGAGAGGGTGAGAAAGCTTGCTACTTTCAATCACCTGCCTGATTCATTTTTGAACCACTCCATGGTTCATTGCACGAATCTATTGATGAAAACATCCAAGCCCAATTAATGTTGATGATCGTCCGTTGCTCGACCGAGCAACATGTTTTGTTGGGCTAGGATCGTTGGTTACGCCTTTGACAATAGCAATCAGATGTTTCAGTTAGTCCATGCAAATGTTGTTGGCAGAAAAAACAACAAACAAGAGCAGAATTAGGCACAAATACAAACAGAAAAAAAAGAACTTAGTTGCTCAGTATCTCATTGCTTGCATTTCAACATAAATATCTACCTATCCATACATCCATACATGCAGCCATACATACATCCATGCATGCATCCAAACATCCAAATATCCATACATCCACCCATACATACATCCATGCATGCATCCAAACATCCAAACATCCATACATCCATCCATACATACATCCATGCACACAGACATACATCCATACGTACACCCATACAAACATGCATGCATACACACATGTGTACATCCGTTCGAACATTCGTAAATCCATACATACATCCAAACATGCATGCATGCCCACAACACACGCATGCATATACATCCATACGTACATCCATCCATCACCATACCGTACATGCATGCATGCACGCATGCATATACATCCATGCATCCATGTTGGCATGCATTGCATACATCCATCCTCCATCCACACAGACAGACATCCATGCGTGCATCCAACAGACATACATCCATACATACATCCAAACATGCATGCATGCCCACAACACACGCATGCATATACATCCATACGTACATCCATCCATCACCATACCGTACATGCATGCACACACACATGCACACACATCCATACATCCATGTCGGCATGCATTGCATACATCCATCCTCCATTCACATAGACGGACATGAACGCGCGCATCCATCCAAGACATGTATGCGGATACGCATACATGCATTGCACGCATGCATTGCGTGCATCCATACACACATCCAGGCATGCATGCATATGCATACGCATGCACACATACACCCATGCACGCATGCGCGCATGCATCCATGCACGCATGCATCGCAGGCATACATGCATCCATGCACACATGCATTGCATACATCCATGCACACATGCATACATACATCCATGCAGACATGCATGCATGCATAGACATGCAGAAGAGAGAGAAGCGAGGGCGATGGCGATGGCGATGGCGATGGACCTCCGTGTCTCTGCAAACCCTAGCGACGGCTATCCCCCGCGCCCCGAGCTTCCCGTTCTCTCCCTCTCTCAACGGCCTGCCCAGCGCCAGGCGCAGCGAAGCGCGGAGCAAGTGAACCCGAGAGACCGCGAGAGGGAGGGAGCGGACGCCAATCGTGCCGTGAGCCCGCAGACGAGGGAGGAGGACAACGAAAACAAGGAGAAGGAGAAGGAGAAGGAGAAGGAGAAGGTGAAGGTGAAGGAGAAGGAGAAGGAGAAGGAGAAGGTGAAGGTGAAGGTGAAGGTGAAGGTGGAGGAGAAGGTGAAGGAGAAGGAGGAGGAAAGGAAGAAGGAGGTTCCTAGTTTGTTTACTAGCTCCCGCCACGCCCCGTACCTTCACCTTCGCTCGAATTCTGGTTTCTTTTGGGATCGTGGAAGAATCCGGATGAAAAAGATGCAGAGACAACACGGGCGTAAGATTTTATCCATCCTCGATGCTTTGCAATCGGACCCCGACGTTCCTTCCACCATGGAACCTTGGCAAGGTAAGCTTTCTCCCCGAGAAGAAGCCATTATTCTTAGCGAACAGCAGGACTTGAAAATTGCCATGGATCTCTTTGCTTGGTTCAGAAGCCAAGAGAATCACGTACCTAACGTCTTCAGATACAACATCATGTTCAAAATCATTGGAAAGCACAAAAAATGGGTGCTTTTGAAGGAGTTATGGAACGAAATGTTATTGCAAGACAAGACCAGCCCCACCAACGTCACATATAGCACCATAATTGATGCTTATACCAAAGCTGGACTGAAAGAAGAAGCTCTTCTATGGTTTGAGGGTATGTCGAAGGAGAAGGTTCAACCAGACGAAGTAACACTGAATACAGTGCTCAATTTGTACAAATTATCTGGGAATTACGCAGAAGCCGAAATATTTAGCAAGAGTTTCCTCTATGGAACAGAAAAAGAAGAAGATAAATGCATTCGGCCGCAGAAAGTAGATACATATAATACACTTATTGATTTATATGGAAAGTCAGGTAATCTCGACGATGCGTCCCGTGTTTTTGAAGACATGATTTCATTGGGCATCAAGCCAGACACAGTTTCTTTTAACACAATGATACAAATATGTGGTAGTAACAATCGTCTCGCTGAAGCAGAAGCTTTGTTTGAGAAAATGATAGATAGTGGATGTGAACCTGATATTGGCACTTACAATATATTTATTGCATTATATGTGAAATCTTGCAATTTCCAATCTGCACAGGAAACTTTCTGGAAGTTGAAACAGTCTCCTGTTTTACCAAATGCTGTCTCATATAGGACCCTTTTCCTCGGTTATACCTCTAATGGTTTGGTGAATGAAGCAGAAAACCTTGCACTGGAAATGGAAAAGGCTGGTTTTCCTCTTAATGCAGCTTTACTTGTTCATTTTGTGCAAATGTATATACGAGCAGGAGATTATGTAAAATCTTCCCAGCAGTTTGAGAAGCTTAAGCAGTGTGGAGACCTGACAAGTGATAATTTGTTCCCTTTGATTGATTCATATGCTGAGCGTGGATCATGGAAAAAAGCAGAACAGATATTCCTTTCTTGCTCAGAGCTAGGTATGCAAAAAAGCAGCTTGCTTTACAATGTTATGATTAAGGCATATGGGCTAGGGAAGAGGTACAGAAAAGCTTCTGGTTTGTTTCAAACTATGGAGTCTGAAGGAATTATAGCAGATGAAGCTACGTTCAACACAATGATTCATGCGTCTATACAATGTAGCTCATTAGGAAAAGCTGTCACTTTACTCGCTGAAATGCGTCATAGAGGATTGAAACCTAGTGTCTCTAGCTACACTGCAGTCCTTTCAGCATACTCTAAATCACGTCAAGTGAAGGAAGCTGAAAATATCTTTCAAGAAATGAAAAGGGTTCATTCGCATGTTGATGAGGTGGCATATAATGCCATGGTGAATGCATATGCCCTTGCTGGAATGCTGAAAGAGGCAGAATCTACTTTGTTTGCTATGGAAGCTGAAGGTCATACAGCAAACAGCATTGCTTGCTGTGTGATGATGAAACTGTATGGGAAACTTGACATGATAGAGAAGGCTGAAGAAATGTTCAGGAAGGTTGAGTTTATGCAAGCGTGCCCAAATGTGCATGCTTGGAATGTTCTTCTTGATGTCTATAGGATGGCTGGAATGATTGACACAGCGTGGGTTTCTTTCAAGAAAATGCACAAAGGAGGGTTTTTTGACAAGATTTCTTGCAAGGTCATTATAAGTATATTGAAAAAAGCAGGGAGGATCCAAGAAGCTTTTTCTGTTGCATGTAGCATGCAAGAGTCTGGTTTGGTTTTTGGTGTTTCCTCGTTCAATGTGGTAATTGATCTATATGCAAACAATGGGAAAGAAGAGGAAGCTCTTGGAATTTTCAGACAAATGATGGAACAAGGATGCTGGCCTGATTTAAAAACGTATTCTTGTCTTAAGGATGTTGTTGAGAATTCAGGCCTCCTGAGAGAGGCTGTGTGGAAATTGAAACTGGCCTGTAAAAAGAAAAGTAAGATACATCGACTCACTGCTATGACAACCCTTTATTGTTCTGTCGGGATGCAAATAGAAGCTATGGAAGCTTGTAGTAGACTAACCGGGTGTAGAATTGTTCTTGATATATATGCATATAATGCGATACTGAACTTCTATGGAACCAATGGGCAGTTTGATGAAGCTGTACGCCTATTCCTCGACCTGCAGAGAAATGGACCCAGTCCAAATGTTGTGACCTTTACAACAATGCTTTTGCTATATGGGAAGGCTGGGTTGGTTGAAGGTGTCACAAGGTTGTTCAGCAGAATGAAACAAGCAGACTGCAGAGCGGATGAAGCTTGTTATAAAACAGTTATAAACATATACAAACGAGCTGGAAGACTTGACCTTGCGAGCATGGTTACGCATGAGATGCAGTTTGTGCAATTTTTGAAAGGAAGTAGTGATTTTCAACAGTCAGGGGAGTCGGACATTGCAAAGGAAGAGAACAACGAAGTGGAAGAAGCAAAAGAAGACGCGGTATAGAAAGATATGCACGAGCAAGAAGAAAAGGAATCGGAAGAAGCACGTTTATGCATGTGCTTCAATATCTCAATGCATGCACATGGGTGGCAAGCAAATCATATATCACAAATAGTTGGAACAGATGAGGAAACATGTTTTTTTCTTATGTGAATGTAAAATATTCAGTCAAAATGACGAGGTTCGCATCTCACGACATTATACAAAGAGGGACAGTCCTCTACAGGAACCAACCATTGTGAGCTATACACATCACAATGATAAGAAAAGCTTTACACTATATAATGAAATACTGGATTATAAAAGGAGGATCAGTCCACCATTGTGAGCAATACACATTGCTG
>JBBBWG010030265.1:0-28880 GCA_037176905.1 Azolla pinnata | reverse complement strand
AAGCTTTACACTATATAATGAAATACTGGATTATAAAAGGAGGATCAGTCCACCATTGTGAGCAATACACATTGCTGTGATAAGAAGAGTTTTGCAGGATTAACCGATCCTCGAAAAACCGTGACAGGCGGTGAAGAAAGAGAATTCAGCATCAGAAGAATGTTCTTTGGTCTTTCAATTGGCCATCGGAGATGGCGAGCATTACTTGCCATTGTCTTTGTTTGTTTGTAGAAAAGGTCACACATCTCCAAAGTGGTTACAAAGAAAGTCATAAACCAATACTTTTCTGCACTATATTATAAACATAGATTCATCAATAGTCGAAGAACAAGCCTGTGCTCATATACAAATTCTTTTCTATCAATAAACATTATACACAATGGAGAGTCTACACAATGAAAAGTTTCATGTTTAGTTGCTAATTTATTACAGTAGGTCATTGATCCAAAGCCTCGAATCAAACCCAAGGGCATGTTGGCTGATCACTAACGATTTCCGATTGATTTGCACAGACTGCTCTTGGTCCAAATGGTTTTTAGCATGTGAAGGTTTTTACCACATCACTCTTTGAAATAACTATGCTTTCTTCTCTGAAATCTCTTCCTTTTTTACTTCTATTTTCATAAAGAGTTCTTGCACTTCAGGTACCAAAGACAATTTAAAACATGGTAAGAGAGAGTGTATTCGGATGAATAGAGTAGACAATGAGGGGCAGCATACCTTTTGACTTGGAGCTTTTGATACTGAATACTGTAAACTGCAGAATTTGACTTGAATTCAAGAGAAACACCTGCTACATGAGATTCGCATGCAAAAAAAAAGAATACCCAAAAGATAAAAGAGTCTTGGGATATAAACTTGAGATTATCCCAAAGACTCTGAATGAGGAATTTACTTACCTCCCGAAACAAACAAAACAAAATCCTTGCAGGATTCTCTTTATATGCTTTTTACTGGTAAGTTACAAATTATACACGAGGAACTTACTAGGGAGCTCCATAAACAATGAATTCGCTACACGAAAAATGGAACGAAGCCTTTATAAACTGGAACACAAGCCCCGACGAATCTGTAGCTTGTTGGGTATATGAAGGGTCGATGACAGAATAACCCCACGCACAAGGAAAAATTGACATGTACAAGAAATTAAAATAAATAAAAAAGGAAGAAAACATGACGATGTACCAGCTGATTCATCATGCCAATACTCTGCTGAATTGTTGGATTTGCACCGTTCTTGAGTTCCACGAGCGTTCCTTCGATTCACTTCATTCCTTCCCAGCTTCGATGTATAAAGATTCGCATGCAAAAATCTCTTAAGAGATATACAAATAAAACAGCAATAACCTTTGCACTCCAATTTTGTTGTCTGACGCCCCACCCTTCAACCTACAATCAACTTCAGAACAGGAGGACAGCCATCCAGATGTGCAATATAACCCAATACAGCATCACGCTCAATCTCGCCTCTGGCCTTCGCATTAGAAGCCGTTCGGCAGAAACCCTTAAGAACACACCGAGGACAAGAAAACAGTGGGTCAGCTTCGATTCCGTTCGTTGAAGAAAGCTTCTGAAGAGCTAAACCAATGCTTACCAAAACCCATCTACCCGATCAACCAAAAAGCGTGCTCCACGAGGAACCAATCTTGATGCAGTGAGGGGCTTGAATGCATGTCCTGCATAAATGCGTCCTTGGTCAGAAGAATGACTCAAACCTACGTTGGTCAGTTTCAATAACAAACAAATGTAATACCTTTGTCATCATCAGTAGAATTTCCTAAAGATCTATCATTTTGCATATCCACATCAAGCACAAATTGGTCTGATGCAGATACCTTCCGTCCACGTGTTACAATAGCAGGTGGTGGTACTACAAGCTTTGCTCTATTTCCCTGCAAAGAAAGTTAAAACATAGACCTACTCAGCACGGAGCTCAAACTTCAAATGATATTCCACTCCTTTTAGAACATTTGGAAACTAGAAAAGTACCATTTCATCGACTTGTGTCGAAGGTCCAGATTGCTCAGGCATAATGGCATTGTCTCTTTCATCCAAAAACCTCTGCTTTTCTTGGAGAGATGCCTGGAGGAAATTAACTTTCCCAACCAAATCATCATGCCTCATCTGCAAATCTTGCAATAAAGCATCCTTTCTAGCAAGTTGAATACGTTGATCTTCTGAACGGAACTGAAATCTTGTGGCTAGTGTCTCAAGAAGCTCACGAGTGCCATTAACATCCACTTGCAAATCTGATTCTGTTGGCAATTCAATACTTTGATCATCCTTCAGAATTATGTCCCTTATTTGTTTATGAATCTGTGACAGAATCGTAGTTTTATCATCCACAACGCTCCTTAAACTGGTTATCTCTGTCCTTTTGGATGCGATTTCATCTCTCAACTGAGAAATTTGTGTGTCCCTGCCCTCTAAGAGTAAATGCTGGCCTTGAGCCTCCTCAATGAGCTTCTCAGCAAGTCTCTTGAAGTTATTAAAGTTATTAACAGTTGTAAAGAACCTGCTTGAAGCCTTGCTAAGAGAAGCTTCAAGGTCCTGTTTTGATTTCTGAAGCTCCTCTACTTTGTCCGAGAGTTCAGCTACTTGTGTCTCTGCCTTGTTAAGGGCTTCGACAAGCTTTGATTCCTCTGCAAGTTACCATGAAATGATAGAATGTGAGTGCAGAGATAAAAAAACATAAACACATGCTAAAACATACAAGTTAATCGAGCTATACCCTGTCTTTTGATCAATAGTATGTCCTGATGTGAATGTAACTCTTCATATATCCTCTGAGTATTCACTTCAAAGTCTTCCAATGACTTTTGAAGTTCAGCAATCTTGAGGTTATCTTGTCGCCGCTGTTCATCCATCCGATTAAAAATTGACTCGGCATCAGCTAGCTGGCTTCTAAGTTCTTGATTCTGCTTCTTGATGTCACCGCTTTCTACTACATAACGTGCAAGACCTTTAACAGCTAAGTCCAATCGCCCTGCTAAGCTAAGTGCAAGCTTCTCAAATTCAGTCGATGGTAGATCTGAATCAAAGACATCCAACATTGAATCGTTGCTTGATTGTACCCAGGCTTGCTTTTGAACTCCTTCAAGCTTTTCAATTGAAGCTTTCATCTTTCCTACAACAGTCTTGAACTGAACCTCTAAATTGTTAATCTTTTTATCCTTCTCAAATATCAAGGACTCTTTTGACATTGAAAGGTCCACATCTTTGGCCAAATTCTTCATATTTTCCGAAATTAAATGAACTTTATCACACGTCCCCGATAATAGTTGTGACAGAGCAACAGAATCCTGAGAAGCTGCTGCTATAAATTTACTGAAAAAATCACTGAAACTCTGCAACTCAGATTCCATCGACTCACAGAGTAACTTCATAGAGCCAGTGTCCACCCTCTGTTTCCAGTCTTCAGGGCTAAGTAAAGCCTGCACAAGGCAAGAATAGAGATGTAAAATCATTGAAAAAGATATGGAATTGATGGACAGAATAACATAAGATATTTATTCTCCACAGAGAGGAGGAAAAAGTTACCTCTGATTCCCAGATTGTAGGATATGAATTCTCCACAAAATCCTGACAAGCATTGAATGTCACATTGGTGCTTTCTCCTTCCAAAGAAGAAAATTGTTTCGAAAGCCTTACTGCCAGGGCATCACTTCCTTTCATATCTTCTGCTAGCTTCAAGCACTCACTGGCAAACAACTTCAGTAAAGAATCTTGGCAATCTTTCAAAGAGTGCACTTTATTATACAAATGCGGCAAATCTTTGAGCTGTTCCAGAGATTTTGATTGCTTATGTGCAAGTTCCTCCAACTGAGCTACTAATGAACTATTCTCTCTTTCCAACTTCCCCACGGACTCTTTTGATTGTGTCAACTCAAACAGAAGAGAATTTATATTTGCTGTTGCATGCTCTAAGCGGAATGCCATCTCTGCTTTGGCTGCCTCAACTTTCTTTTTGTCTTCAATCAGAATTGAAATGTTCCTTTCAGCAAGTTTCAGCTCCTCATTTAGAGAGTCCAATCTTCCTTGTGTTTCTTCAACTTCAAGGGCCAATAACTCCACACCCTTTCTTGATTTCTTGGCTTCTTGCTCACTGAGACCTACCCTTCTTTCGGCATCTACCACAGTTTTTGCGACCCATTGTATCTTCTGGATAATGTCTCCTGAACGAGGGGCTCCTATCACACTTAAATTCTCAACAGCTTCAGCAAATTTTTGCAACATTGTATTGCTTTCTATCAAAGACCTCTCCATATTGAGTGTACACTCTTTGGATGTTAACAGTTCAGCTTCTAATATATCCGCTCTCTGTACTAGATATTTGACTTTATCTTCTGCCTCTTTCAAAGCCACCTCTCCCATTTCTCTCTCTTTCATGACTTCATTAAGTTCAGCAATTTTCTCTTCCAACGATTGCTTAAGAGCATCACGTTGCTGAACAACACCCTTGCCCTTCTTCACAGCCAAGCTCAACTTTTCTCGAACTGCTGCAAGCTTTTCTTCTGCTTGACTAGCTTCCGTACTGAACTTTGAAATTTCATTCGTCATCGAGGAAATCTTCTCAGCCATTTCCTTAATCTGAACTTGTGATTGATTGACTTCATTCTCAAGCTCTGATTTGATTATATGAAATTCTTCAAGTTGTTGGTACAAATTACTCTCATTGATAGACTTTATCGAAAGTTCTTCTCGTAATTGACTTAACTCTAACTCCATCTCTTTTCCAACTGCACTGGAGGCCAAGAGTTTCTCTACTTCAGCTTTTGCATCTTTGATCTTCAGAGTCAAATCCCTGCAGTTTTCACCAAGTAAATTCACTAATTGCCCTATTGCTATATTTAAAGAAGGGGCAGAAAGAACTATTTTGAGTTCCTCTGCTTGCACAACATCGCCCAACATGGTAGGGAAACTAGCAACAAGAGCTTCTAGATCTGTTTTCTGCATTGGAGATTGACTCTGCTCATCTCTCTCCTGTTCAATCTCATCTAAAATAGACCTTTTTGAGAATCCAATTTCAGTATTAGCTTGACAAGGTGATCTTGATGTGTTGTTATGTTGAGCAGCCAAATCCAGGCTAGTCACTTCCAATTCTTCCTTCTTTGCCTTTAGCTCCGCACTAACAATGTCATTCTGTTCCTGTAACTGCTCAACACTATTATTCAGTGACTCAATCATCAGCTTCAAGTTTTCCACCTCTTGCTGAAGAAGAGCAGTGTGAGTGTATGAATCAGAAACTTCCTTTCCTAACCACTTAATTCTATCCTCTGGTTCTTTTGACCTCACTGTTTGAGGCATTTCAATAGAATCTAGTACTTCCTCCCACTTTTGAATAACAATGTTCCTCTCTACCAAAGACTGTTCCAACATTGCTGACTGCTCTGCCATTCCCCTGTATTTCCGAAGTAGATCATCACATCTTCTGGTTAGCTCTTCAATTTCTTGTGTCTGTGAAACTGGATCTGCACTTGGTGAGTCATCCAGTTCCCTTACCTGGGATTGAACTCCTTCGATATTGAGGCTTCTCTGATTGTATGCTTCAATTAGAAAATCTACCTTTTCAAAAATATCTTTAAATTGAATTTCTTCTGGTATATTTGAATCCTCCAAGAGTTCCTCAATCTTTTGAAGTATAGCATCTTTTTGTAGGAAAGATTCCCTTAGAGCATTGGCAGAATTTCTTATATATGCAAGCTCTGATTCTAAAGCTTCTACACGGTCCACTGATTCTGCATAATGTTTAACTTTGCTGTATGCTTCACTCAAAGCAGAATCTTTTGCCTGCAGTTCACGTTTATATGAAGATTCAAGGCCGTCCAGCTCTGTAGTTTTCTCAGCTAAAAGCTGTTTTAGGTTGTCTCTTTGTTGAAGAAGAGCTTTTCCTTTAGTTACTGCCATGCTCAATTTTTCTCTAACTCCAAGTAATTTTTCTTCTGCCTGTTGGACCCTCTGCTCACTTTCTTCTTTTATTCTGCTAAACTCGCTCCTTAACAGATTTATTTCATCGTTCAACCCAAAAATTTCTCTCTCCTTAGAATCCACGAGGGCTTTCAAGTTATTGCCCTCTTCATTGGCAGGAACATATGAGTCGTTAACTTTTTCCGAAAGAGACTTGATTTCTGCAAGATAAATTGCATGTTGCTCTAGCAATAGCCCCACAGCATATTCCAGATAAGCCATTGCGTTGTCATCAATGTTCTCTACCTGGCTTACCTTCCCTAGAGTTGAAAATATTCTCTGTGACAGAGCAGTACACTGTATGCACATCCTTGAATATAATCCTTCATGCTCAGCATAAAGCATCTGTATGTTTTTAAGGTCAACTTCCAATGCAGTCTTTTCCTCAGAAATCTTGGTTGTCTCCGCATTTAGGTTATCAACCAGCTCAGAAAGCTTTTGAATATCACCCTCTTTTATCAACAATAAATCCTCCACCGCTCCAATTTTGTTTTCTAAGTGCAGCCTTTCCTCCAATTTTTTCTGAAGCTCTTCACAACTCTGAGATAGCTCAGTAAGCTGCTTCAAATGCCCTTCCTTTATTTCTATTTCTTGGGAAGCTTCCATTCTTGCGTGTGTAAGCTCATTGGTTAAGACTTCTAGCTGGCTATGCATAAGCGTTAATTCCTCTTTCTGTGAGATGGTAAGCGCCTCCAAGCTATCCATTTCTACCCTATGAGCAGCATCCATATCCAGAACCCTTTGGGAAAGAAGTTTCACTTCGACACAATTTGCTTCATATTTCTCTAACAGAGAGTCAATTGCGATCTCCAGAAAGCTAAAGGAATTGTCTTTAACATGCTCTGACTCATCCACAGTATTAACGACAGAAGCTACTCTATCAGATAAGTTTCTTGCTTGTAAACACATTTTCAGATGTGTCTGTTCCTGGTCAGTGTATAAGCGTTTCAGGTGTTCAAGTTCGTCTTCCAGAATATCTTTTTTCTTAGCAGATTTAGCTGCCTCTGCCGTTACTAGATTGTAATTTTGGGAAAGCTCAGAAACCTGATTGGAAAGTTTCTCAATGTCAGCATCTCTCTCTGATAATAAATATTCCCACTGGCTTAGCTGTATTTTCATCTGCATCTTTTCTGCTTCATCCTTTTGCAGGCACTCATAGTTCTGGGATAGTGTGCTCAGTTCTTCTCTCGCCTCCTTTTCCATCTTCATTGTTTCCTTTAGATTCTTTTGTAAATCCTCATAGTTCTGGGATAGTGTGCTCAGTTCTTCTCTCGCCTCCTTTTCCATCTTCATTGTTTCCTTTAGATTCTTTTGTAAATCCTCATAGTTCTGGGAGAGCTCAGCAAACTCTTGTCTTACTTTTTTTTCCTTCATTTCCTTCTCATCTAGATCCTTTTGCAGGTCAGCATAATTTTGGGAAAGCTCAATAAAGTCTGCAGTGGCTCTTGCTATATGAGTCTCTCTCCTAGATAATTCATCTTGTAGCTGTCTTATCGTGCTTTCCGTCTGTTTCCTTTCTTCTAGGCTTTCTTGCAATGTGTTAATCCAGTTATCGCTGTCCTGTTCTAGAATATCTAGGCAAACAGAAGATAGCAGTGCTTCCTGAGATACCTTACTAGTTTGCTCTAGAGGACGTACCCATGTATGAACAAGATAATGCAGACGTCCAACCACATGCGTTAGTACCTTCGAAATACTCTCTGTCTCATCAGTTATTTTTGCAGCTCCATCATTGAGCTTGACCTGGAGTCCTTCCTTTTCAGCCTCTCTCGTCTGTAACACAGTATTGGTTTCCCTAATCAAACCCATCATCTCTTGAACTAATATCTAGATAGTAGTCAAACATAGCTTAGCAAAGTGCTTCACTAACAAACAATTAGCATACATAACAATCAATGCTATGAGATATTGGAAATCTTTTGTTCATACGTAAGTGAAATGACTCACTGCAATACTTTCACAACCTTCTAATAATATTCAGTGGCTGTTTATGGAAAGATAAAATTATCCTTGCAACCACATAACGTAATCTATTCTCAGGTTCAGGCTTATACGTTAAGAGACAAAATTAATCAAATGCACGAGCAATATTTTAGTAGGCAAATTGGTGTCAAGGTCATCGATGTGCTGTTCACTGTACTATACTTTTACATAACAGGGTAAGCACCTAGATCCCCTTCTCTACCATTGTATACGTATGAATGTCTATTCATAACATCATAAAGTATAAACAGAAAGCATTCATTATAATAGATAAGATTCTAATCTTTTCAAAGATATTAAAGATATACATCGGAAGAAGTATTTAGGTGTATCGGCATGAGGGTAAGACACCTTCATACACAACGATAAACAGCATTTCTTCTAGGTGGTTATTTCCATTTCACACATATAAACTAGACACATTCCTAAGGTATTTCTTCTCTATGCTTCAATGATCTCAGGTATCTTACAAAAAGAAAATACCATGGTAATAATCAAATGAGGTTTTACCTTCTTCTCTTCTTGAGCGCATAAAGACAAGCTGTTCTTATTTGAATCTAGCAAAGAAGATTCTGATTCTTGCAGTTCAGGTTTTAAACTGCGCTCATGTAAGTCTGTATGACCGGAACATGGGCCCTCAGACGAGCTAGCTTTCTGCTCACTTACATGAGCATCTGTCAGGTTGGTTAAATTAACATCTGCATTGTATTCCCTTGCGCAAGGAGAAATACCTATTTTTATGCTGTCCTCTGTATCCACAAGAGAAAGATTTGAATCATGCTTTGTACTGCCATATCTTTGTGATGATCCATCTTCAATGCTGAAGCTGGAAACATTTGCATAAATACTTCTTTCCCCCTCACAGAAAATTTGACTGGCAGAGTCACTACTTGGAATTTGTGGCAGCAAATGGCTGACCCTGATTTCAGAAGATTCTGCTGAAGAAATTTGTTCATCAATTCTCTCTTCAATTGCATTTTTCTTATCCGAAAGCTGCAAATCAGTGTTCCCTTCAATAGGATCTATTGTAGGGGGGTTTGCTACGCTTAACCCAGACTCCATCTTCGATAGCTGTTCTCCTTCATCTGGAGAAAGCTTTGAGGTATTTGCATTTAAAATGTCTCCAGTGGCTGACAACTCAGTCCCACTCACAGACATAGCCCCTAAATTTTTGAGAGGTTCTACATCTTCAAGTGCATGGAACCTCGTATTGAGTTCTATTTCTGCTGGAACAGTATCATTACTTTGAAATTCCTCTTGAGTAATAGACGCTGTTTCCTGCTCCACAAAAGATATACCTTTCTCTTCTGTTTCATTGTTAGAATGCAAACTCTGAACAGCCTTAACAACCACAGATTCAACACTTGTCACCATCTGTTCAGATTGGGATTGTGCTTCTTTAGTGTTATTAATAGGATCTGCTGTATGGGGGTTTGCTACACTAAACCCAGACTCCATCTTCAATAGGCGTTCTCCTTCATCTGGAGAAAGCTTTGAGGTATTTGCATTTAAAATGTCTCCAGTGGCTGACAACTCAGTGCCACTCACAGACATAACTCCTAAATCTTTGAGAGGTTCTACATCTTCAAGTGCGTGGAACCTCGTATTAAGTTCTATTTCTGCTGGAACAGTATCACTACTTTGAAATTCCTCTCGAGTAATAGACGCTGTTTCCTGCTCCACAAAAGATACACCTTTCTCTTCTGTTTCATTGTTAGAATGCAACCTCTGAACAGCCTCAACAACCACAGATTCAACACTTACCACCATCTGTTCAGAATGGGATTGTGCTTCTTTGGTGTTATTAACTGATAGATCCAGCACATCCGGTGCATTCAATGTGTCTGCTATGTCTGTAGACTTGGTTGCCACTATATCATTTTTCACAAGCTCAGAAGACAAACTAGTTTCAATCATTTCTTCAGATATATTCGTTGGCTCAATCCTTTCACAGGTTTTTGTAACATATACATCTGAATTAGGCATCATCGCTTCAGAAATGATACATTCTCCTACACGAACATTTAATTGTGCATCCTTGCAAGATTCTATGCTGCCAGAGCTATCTCCAGCAGTGGATTCAAGAATGGAATCTACATTTTCAATCAGCTTTTCAGCACTCCCATCCATATTCAAATTGTCTGTTATCAGGCCTAGGGACCCAGCAACATTGGTCGATACATCACTTCCTATAATCTGCACATTTTCTTCACTGTGTATCTGATTGATTTCTTTCTCGAGTACAGTACTCGTATCTAGAACCCCTGTTCGACTCAAATTGTTCAGTTCATCATGTTCTATGACGCTATCAGTTTGTTTGCCTAAAGTGAGACATTCTGATGTTTCACAGGTTTCTATAATTGCCTTTTCACACCCTTCAGAAACCTCCAGATCTGTTTCTAATTGCACAGATCTGATTTCTGTCTGATGCAAATTTGGATAAACGATTGGTGCTGGAACTTCACTAACGTATAAGGAACCTTCATCATTCAATTCCAACTGAGACCCAACTTGAAGTTCTAATCTTCCTTCATCACTCTGTACTTGAAGGACATTCTCAGTATATTCGGAAGAAGGGATGAGGTCATGATTATCATTGGGCTCTGAGTTCAAATCACCAACAGGATTCACAGGTGCACCAATAATTGAATCAGGTCCTAATTCTGAAGACCGTTCATCATATACTGATGCTGTGAGCTCAACTGGGGAACAATTATTATTGGCCTCTACATTTAAAGATTCTCCAGTTATTCCTACTTCAATGACATCATGATTATCATTGGGCTGTGAATTCAAAGCACCAACCGGATCCACAGGTAATCCGATGGCCGCCAAATCAGATCCAGATTCTGCTGAATGTTCTTCATCATGTACTGCTGTTGTGATCTCAGAACATTCGCCAGAATTAGATCCTGATTCTGGTGAGTGTTCTTCATCATGTATTGCTGCTGTGCCCTCTGCAGGAGAGAAATTATCACCCTCTACATTTAAAGATTCTCTGGTTATTCTTACTCCAGGACCAATTGGAGGACTTAAAGTGTGTTCCTCTTTGCACCTTTGAAGACTTTCCTGGAACTGATTAGAGGGAACCTCTTCATGATCATTGCCATCAATCTTCACGCTTGAATTTAGAGGATTAAATGATAATCTATCTTCAGAGCTGTTTCCTGGTAATAATCCTTGATTGTATTTTTCTGTACCTTGAGGATTGTCTCGATCCGTGGTTGGGAGGTCTGCAGTACTCATGCGACTGTTAAAACTCAATTCAGGCTCTAATGTATCTCCACCATGAACTTGACTTTGAGAAGGACCAGCCATGTTGTTGTCCAACATTTCTTCATTGGATACATGTATCCTATCTTCAACCTCATTTTGAGGCACATTGACCTCATCTACATCTGACATTCTAGAGTCCATTCGTGCTTCTACTACCACATATTCCTTCATCTCTGCTATTGCTGAAGTATTGTCAACAAGATCAATGGATTCGGCTTCAGCATGCTTGACTCTACTGCTTAACCCGAGGCTATCATTCCCATATATCAGACTGGGAACTTCTTGAATATTAGCCACATTTGTGAGATCCAGAGATATTGAAACCCTGCTATCCTGGGGTATATCACCAGATAATGGAAGAGTGCTAACGCTTTCAGAAGAATTCCCTGTTGAACTCGAATTAAAATCCTCCCGGCCCACGCTGTGAAGATATCCAACCTCATAAATTGCCGAAGCATCTGTTCTAGTGATCTGTACAGGGCTAACTGAATCAGAAACCTCAGATGAAGTATGCTGAATACTGAGGTCTGATGGATGTGTTGGATACACTTCGGATCTTTGTCCTGTTTCAAACTGGTTTTCTTTGACTGAAATTAGATCTTTTGCTACCGAGTCCTTTGCAGATCTAGAGTTGTTGCTATCAGTTTTTCCTCCCACTGGATTCTTCCCAATGCCAGCTTCCAAATCAATCTCGACGTTATCATTTCCCACTTTGGGGGCTTTCGAAGAGCTCCCTTTACTTTTCTTTTGACGGAACTGCTCTAGCTGCACAAAAACCAGCCACAATCATGTCACGGTCAACTCCTTATTTTTTTATGATCAAAGAGATTGCGAACAAGTATGAAATAAAAATCCAGAAACTGCATATACCTACAAGAGAATGCATGTGCATAAAATATCTACAAGAGGTCAAAAACCATGATAATACCCATTTGTTTGTTATGACTATTAAGATTATTCTGATTTTTTAAGATGTAAATCATCAAATCTAGACACATAAGCACAAATGTGTACGACTTGTTCACAATGGACAACGTTTTTTCATACCATTTTGTTGACAATACAACAGACCACTATCCTGACAATTCACTTCCACCAGAGCATTACCAGGCTTTTTGCATGAAGCAAAACCATAACCAAACTTTGATTAAACTCTACAACAGACATCATATATCACCTCACAATCTGCATGCTTATGATAAATAAAATCCTGAACTGAAATCCACTAATACCATAACTGAATGTAGAGTAGAACGGTTATGAGTATAAAAACAATCTTTTTGCCAGGAACAACACCACTAAGAGATTCATTAAGATGCGAAGATCACTCAAACAAATTTTCTGGTGGCAAAACAGCTACAGCCAGCCAGATCTGTATCGGACTCCAAAAAGCATTCTATTAACCACAGCTTTCTGGACGATTTTCTTGAGTACGAGCAAAACAACAGGCTGAAAAAATAAAAATGACGGCAGCCAGATTGTATCCAACTTCTGTTCTAATAACCACATCTCTCTCCATGTTATCTTGATTATGAGAAAGAGAACAAACAGAAAGAGTCAAAAGGATGACAAGCCAGATCTGTATCAAACTCCAAAATGCATTCTGTTAATCACATTTCTCTCTATGTTCTTTCATGAAAGGTTTAAGAATCACAAACCCTTTTTTTGCCTGCTGCCAACAGCCCATCCTTATGCTTGCTTTTGTCCATGACGATTCAATTTCCTCTCGTCCAGCTATCCTAATGACAGCATCATCGATCAGAATAGAATCTCTCCGAAAGAAGTAAAGTCGAGTGACATCGAAATCGAGCGGAATCCAGTTATTGCACGACACCCTAGCTCTTCCTTGATCTAGGATATCGAGAGATCCCGGACTCCGAATCTGCGTAAGAGTAAAAAAGCCTCTTTGCATCACCGATCTGCCTGATTTTTCCGGTGAGGGCGATACACGCACAAACAAATCCGAGGAGAAAAGGTACGTGGATGAAGTTCTTATTTTCTTCTCTTTTGATTTGGGAGGAGGGATCCCGGAGGAGAGGTCCACGATCAAGCAAGCAAACAAACAAACAAACAAACAAATAAATCAACGGAAAATGGGATCGACAACGAGAGGGAGGGAGGGAGGGAGGGAAAGAGAAGGCATACCTGAGACCGGAAAGGAACAGACAGACGGATGGAGACCGCGACAGGAACCCTAATTTGGGCAGAGCAGAGAGCGAAGGAAGAGGTTGAAATTGTGGCAGTGTTGAAGAAGAGAAATTGCTGAAAGTAAAAAAAAAACAAATACAATAAAAAACACACAAATAAACACGTGTATATACATACGTACACGCATGCGTATATACGTATATGCCCGGATACGTATTGCAGAAGCATGTGTGTAACGTACGTATATGGACGGTACATGTACGTGTACGGTATGTGTACGTTGCATAGATGCATCCAATGTGTGTTGTATATGCCCATTTGCATATATGTCAGACGATAATCTGCGAATCCAGCGAAGCGAAGCAGACCATCGCGAGTGGGTTCGATCGGAGAGTTTGGGGCTCGTATAATGCGTACATATTCATTGTTTCTCTCGCGATGATTAAGGTTACGAGGTCCTAACAGTGTGTCTCGATCGACAATCGGCCTGATAAGCGGCTTGCGAGGTTCTCTGGAATGGCCTTGCACTGGTTTAGGGTTTCGAGTTTTAGGGCTGATGGGAATACTCGAACTGGAGGCAGACTCTGAGTGAAACCAACAACCCAAGGCCTTACAACTCTACACAGTACACATGCAGAACTTATATCGGACGCATGTGTCCCAAACTCCTTCCTTGTGCTAGCTTTCATGTGGGTTCACATAAAAAGTAGTCTCATAGAAGGATCAAATGGGATTTCGCACATGAGCCGATGCAGTTCTACTAGAACCTATTTGATCTCATTACATGACTAGAAGGAGTATTTGGTCAATTAATCACGCATGAGATTCGCCTTTTGTCATGGATATTCACAAGTTTCAATTAAAAAAAAAAAAGCTTTAAACTCGTTGGATTCAATCAAAACATAGCTTTCATATCTCAGTTGGTTAGAGCACCCGTTTAGTAAGTGCGAAGTCTTGAGTCGAACTCTCAATAAAAGCATCATATATCAATGCCAAGATTGACGGATTCAAGAAAATGCCCGTCGTAACCATTTGTTTCTTCTCTCTACAATCTATGACCCTTTTACCCACTTTCGTGGACCCCTGATTGGTGCCTCAGCATGTTGAGGATTTGGAGGTTGTGAAGGGAACAGATCCACCAGACGAACAGCCACAAAGCTCGAATCGTGTCATGTTCGCAGGCTTTCCTCTTCCCCTTTATGGGTCGCTCGCCGGACCGACCTCTGTAGGAATCATAAAAGCTTCCATAGAGATTAGTCGGCACCTCCTTCTTTCCTGTCTGTCTCAGCTGGGTTGCAAAGAGGCAGGGGTGCACAATGGCTTGCACGTCGATTTCACAACCTTTTGCCTTTTTTTCTTGTAGGAGGCGGAACAAAGAGAGGAGCCCCGAGGGCGCCCCCACGATATTGTTCACAGGCGTAGACATGTGCGCCACGCCGTCTGTCATCGCAAAGCCAGGGGTCTACTTAAGGCTCAGGCTGCACTTCCGAAATGACAAAAACGGAGCTTCCGCTGCCTAAAAGAAGAACAAGAAGCAGAGAAGCAGGAAGGAGGCCGACAGACAGACAGACAGACAGAAGCGGAGCGCGGCTTCCGCAGAAGGCTGCGACAGAAGAAGCGAAGCGAAGCAAAGCAAACGCCATGGCGGCGATGCAGATGCGCGACTTCATCGCCTTCCTCTTCTTCTTCTTCTTCTCCTCCTTCTTCTTCTTCTCGTCTGCCGAGGGGCAAGAAGGCAGGGTGCTATCGCCCGACATGAGCACGTGCAACGCGCCGACGGACATTCCAGCGCTCGAGCTCGAGGTGCTCAACTGCTGCGCTCCGCCGGTGAGCGCCGGGTCTGCAACAGACTTGCCCCTGTTCCGCCCCAACGACAGCAGCAGCAGCAGCACGACTACTACAGGCTCGTTGAGGGTGAGGCCACCGGCCCACAGGGCGAATGCCACAACGCTGGCACGGGCTTACGCGCTCATGAGGGCGCTCCCGCCCGAGGACCCGCGCTCGTTCGCGCAGCAGGCCAACATCCACTGCGCCTACTGCAACGCCGTCTACAACCAGACGGGCTCGGCCCAGTACCGCTTCGTGGCGCACGGGAGCTGGCTCTTCTTCCCCTTCCACAGGTGGTACCTCTACTTCCACGAGCGCATCCTCGCGAGGCTCCTCGCGGAGGCGGACGGCGCCGAAGCCGCCGACGGCTTCGCGCTGCCGTTCTGGAACTACGACCACCCCGACGGGGCCAGTCTGCCGTGGATGTACCACGAGCTCGCGGCGCTGAACAACTCGAACCGGAACCCGGAGCATGCCCCGCCGGCCGTTCTGGCCATCGACTACGCCTACAATCTGGAGCCGCGGCCCGCTGCCGAGCAGCTGCGCGAGAACGCCGCCTACGTCTACCGCGCGCTGGCGCGCGACGCCTACAGCCGGGAGCGCTTCTTCGGGGGCGCGATCAAGGCGGGCGACGCGCCCCGCACCGTCTACGGCACCGTCGAGGAGTTCCCCCACAACTCCGTCCACACGTGGGCGGGCTCCGCCACCGCCGTCGGCGGCAAGGACATGGGGTCCTTCTACGCCGCTGCGCGCGACCCCGTGTTCTACGCGCACCACGCGCAGCTCGACCGCCTGTGGGAGCTCTGGAAGCAGCTCCGCCCCGGGGAGAACGTCGACATAGAGGACGCCGCGTACCTGGACGCCGAGTTCGCCTTCTACGACGAGAACTCCGAGCTCGTCCGCGTCAAGGTCGGGGACTCGCTCAACACCACGCGGCTCGGGTACGTATTATGTCCACCATAGTCATCGGCAACGCTTCGGTTCGGATCGGATCGGTTTGGAACGGTTCGGATCGGTTCGGTTCGGTTCGGTTCGGATCGGTTCGGTTCGGTTCGGTTCGGCTCGGTTCGGCTCGGCTCGGCGCAGTGGCTTCGGGACTCGGCTCCAGCTGCTTCGGGGGCTCTTGCTCGAGTTGCTCCCAGCCAGACTGAACTGAACCAAACCAAACCATTCTGAATCTTAAAACTTTTAACCTAAGCTGTTTTAATGAAAAAAAAAGCATATAAACCCCAACGATAGGCCATTCTGCCTGACTAAACCATTCAACCACACCACCCAACCCCAACCAAACTACTGTTTGTCCGAAAATTCGAGCTTTCACCGTTAAAAGGAAACCGAGCCCACTGATGAGACAATGAAGCATTGAACGGTGAAACGCCAGACACTAGACTGCTGCCTCGGGTTTTTTTTTCCTTTTAAATTGAAAAAAACAATTACTATTCAATGAAACTATGGAAATTATGAAGGGTTTCAAAACCATTAAAAGCCGCGGTTTTAACTGGGTTAAAATAAACTGAAATCGACATACCTCGAACCAAGCTGAACCAAGAGCCAGTGTCCCATTAGTCGGAAACCTAAACCAGTTCGGAATCCTTCAAACCCGAACCAAACACTAGCCAAAAGAGCTCGTTCGCTCGCTCTTTAAGGCCGTTGAGCTATGAATAATCTGCATCGTAATTCGTCATCGAAATAAGCTTGAGAGAGAGCGGGTTCGAACCTGTATAGCTCCGTGGCATTCTAGCAACCGTCTCTTCGGAAGATGTTCGAAAGATTGTATTTCCTTCCCACGATGCTCCAAGAAGAAGAAATCTGATCCAATCAAGAAAGAAGAAGACTTTTTTTCCCCTTTCCATTTCCATGTTTTTTTCCTTGCTACTGAACCCAAGGACTGACTTGAACCGTTGGGGGGAACAAGGTACGTGTACGAGGAAGTGGAGCTTCCATGGCTGCTCGACGGCGCTCCCGTCCGCCTCAGCCCGCCGGGCGCCGCCTCCCCCTCCGCAGACGACGACCTCCGCCTCTGCAACGCCTCCGACCTCATCCTAGGGCCTTGCTCCGCCGCCGTCGCCCGCGACATGGCCGCCGTCGCCCGCTCCCCCGCCGAGGAGAGCCTCATCATCGCCGGCCTCTCCTGGACCTCCGCCATGCCCGTCATCCTCGACGTCTTCCTCAACCTCCCCAACGCCTCCGCCTCCACGCCCTCCGCCTGCGAGGAGTTCGTCGGCACCTTCCACATGGCGCCGCAGTTCAGCGAGGGCTTCAACTCCACCGACGTGCGCCTGCACATCGGCCACCGGATCCGGGCGCTGGGCCTCGCGGACGAGGCCACGCTCCTCTTCACCTTCGTCCCGAAGGGCCTGCGCCGGGGCAGCGCCACGACCTTCTCCAGCCTCTACATCCAGTACTCCTTCGCCTCCTCGGACGACGACGACGACGACCTCCGCCACGACCTGTAGAAGAAAAACGCAGAGAAACGCAGAGAAACGCAGAAAACCCTAATATACGCGTATGCGCACGCATACGTACATGTACGTATATGCGTATCCGTATGTATACAGGCATGCGCTTACCCTTTGGTAGCTTTTTGTCTCGGTTTTCCTAGAAATAATATCCATAGATTTATACGTATACCCAACGCGTTTGCATTCGCGACTGTTCAGTCAATCAATCGATTAACATAGTTGGAAGAAAAATAAATCGAGATTAAACTTTCGGAAAATGGCCATGGTCTATATACTGTATAATGATTCGAATCACATGTCATCGTATGTTATATAACAGGCAGTCAGTATTGGGGAAAAAAAAACACAAAAATAGGAAACGTGTATGAGATTAAGAACGTGCATTTTCCCTTTCTCAAAACATCTTCGGTTTCAAACGTTTGAATGCTTGCACAAACACCTTTATTATGTTCTATGATGATATCCTTCCATTAGTTAACCCTTTGAGGCTTACAAACTTAAGTAGTTCCACAGTGTCACTTTTTGCCAGCCTGTTCCTTGTTAATCATCATACGACTCGACTTCTCCTTGTGTGATTAGAGGAGGAAACAACCAATTGTGGAGGTGCGAAGTTCCAAGTTGGTGTCTCGGGTCGAAATAAAAAAAAAAGGCCCATTCTGCGTACCTTGAAGGGACAATATGATGGCCTCACAAGTCATTCTGCCAATGCGATAGAAATGAAAGTCTTGCATTTCTATCATTTGTCTCATGACTTGTGAGGCCATTATATTGTCCCTTCAAGGTATGCACTGGTAGCACCTAGATATTACAAACCGCTTCGACTAGATGTACAATATTAACATCGAACACCTTGCTACACCTAGATGTCCAAATATTTACACATGGTAATTGTACAGATCAACTCTCACTTAACATGCATGTTCTTAATCACACAAGAGGCTTGCAACTGTTCCAATTGTATGGGTCCATAATTCTTCTTTGGTTCAGAAACTCATCAATCGAAATGCGTGGTAAAAAAAGAAAAATGAGAAACAAAGCGTCAGTTTTCTTTTAGTTTCTCAAGAGAATCGCCAAAAAATGCTTACTAGAATAAAACATTAGACAAATCAACGCCTACTTTCATCTTCCATTGAAAAACTAACACCCAATCACTTCCGTTGGTGTAATGTTAACTGATCTTGTTCCCAATCGCTTCCCACTAATTGATCCCGATCGATTCCCTTACTATATTCGATTAACAAAAGTTCGCAATTTCAGAATCTAACTAATCAATCGACGTGTTAATATGGTGTAGATCGATTAATTGATCCGATGTCAATTGAGCTCACAATTTATCGACGTTGTGTTACTCGATTAATCGAGCATTAATTTTTTAAAACTCGGCGCTGATTCTATAACTTCGAGTTTCGGCAGGCGTTAAAGATGTGATTCATAATTCTGTCAAGCAATTTTCCCGAGTTGTTTTTTTCTGTTATTTTTTTTGCCCCTTGCAATTGGTCTCACTTGATGCATACATTCCATTGTGTAGAATGTACACAGTAGTGTTTCTGTTCACAATTCAAAACAAAAATACAAAACTTTTCACAAAGGAAAAATAAAATGGCGACGTGGGATTCGAACCCGGGACGTGGTAAGAAGAAGAAGAAGAAGAAGAAGAAGAAGAAGAAGAGGAAGAAAGAAGAGAAGAAGAAGAAGAAGAAGAAGAAGAAAGAAGAAAAGAAGAAGAAGAAGACGACGAAGAAGAAGAAGACCAAAAACCTCCGCCATCGCCATCGCCATCGCCATCGCCATCGCCGGAGCTCCACGCTGGCCGCCCGTCGTCCTCCTCTGGTAAAGGGAAGAACGCAAAAAAAAAGACACCATAAGCACCCAGAAACGCCTCTCGTGGTTCTGCTTTTCCTGCTTTTCGCCTTTCGCCCGCTTCCGGTTCTTTGATTTTGCTTTGCTCCGTGCTTTCGGTGTGCTGTGCATCTCTCCGCCTCGGCTTCCAGCTCGCTCTTCTTCTTCTTCTTCTTCTTCTTCTTCTGCGCCGGATAGATGGTTCGGGCTTCCCGTACGAAGATTGCTTCACACGCGAATAGAAATAGATCCATTTAAATGCCATCCGTTTCCTCTTTTCCACCTCTCCTGACGAAGGTATGCTCAAGAAGAGGGAAAAAGATCTGTTTTTCTTTCCGCCACTCTCTGGAGGGGAGGTCGAACCTGGTCTGTTGAGATGCTGAACTTTATGCCTCTTCTTTTTGTTTAGAACAAAATCCTAGTTTGGCTGCTGATCCTTACTGAGAAAATGCAACTTTCCGAGTTGAAGCGCACATTTTTGGTGAGGAATGTGAACCTGATATTCTTGCAAAATTCCCGTTTTTTGTTGGATCGCGCAGATTTTAAGGCCAAAATATGTGTCAGGAGTCTTTTTTCTGTGCAAGTCCTTCTGTGTCGAGTTTTGAGCGAATGCAAGCATTCTGTGAAAGAGAATCTGGCTGTGCCAAGTTCCGCATTGTTCCATTGGAAAGGAAATGCTAAGGTTTGTTTGAAAGTAAATCCCAGTGTGACGGTTCCAACAAGGAGGTAAAGGCCAGGGTTTTGTTTGCAAGTAAATCCTAGTATGCTAAATGACGCAGTTCCAATGAGAAGGTAAAGGCCGAGGTTTTTCGTTTAAGCAAATCTTACCTTCATCCACTGGGGAAGTAAAATACAAGTATATTTGGATCCAAGTATATTGAGGTTCTTTTTCACACGACTTCAATATCTTTGAGTTTCTGTTTTGCACCAGATTTACTGTCCTAGGTTCGTTGAATTGCACAATTTCAACATGGGATGTATAAACCCAACAGTTTATTTTTGTTTTGGCTGGAAAAAGTGATTCCTACTTTTGTTTGTTTGAATCGTTAGGGGGGAGATTAGGAATCGATAATCGAAGCAGCATTGTGTATGGAGAATGATGGGAGGATGGGTGTGCGTTGCATAATGGCTCCAGAGCAGGCCAATCATGCAGTCCTCAAAGAATATGCAGCGATAAGGTTGATGCAAGTGTTGGCTGAAAGAGATGCAGCCATAGTCGAGAGGGATCACGCCCTGGCGGAGAAGAAGGCGGCATTGACTGAGAGAGATTCTGCTATTCTTCAGCGAGACATCGCATATGCAGAGAGAGATGCTGCAATACTAGAGAGGGACAATGCCTTGGTTGCCCTGGATTCAGCAAGAGGCCATAGAGCCATCGGTTGGAATCCGTACAAAAAGCAGCCTGATGGTGTGAAAGGTTGCGATTCGGCCATCATGCTACAGATGAGCCCCTTTAGTGGTGTCGAAGACAATCACAGCCTTCCCTCTGATTCTCCAATGTTAGGTTTTCTTAGCAATTCCGAGAGGTTGCAGCATCATCAACTGCACCACCAACAAATGCAACTTCAACAACAACAGCAACATCATCAGCAACCACAGCAGCATCCTCATCAACCACCGTCACAACAACAAGAACGTCATCACCATCCGCCACAGCATCAGTATCATCAACAACAACAACATTGTCATCACCATCATCAACAGCAACATCAACCACAACGTCAACAGGAACATCAACAGCAGCAGCAAATTCAACATCCACAGCTGCTACTTCTCCATCAACATCATCAACAGCAAGATCAAGAACATCCACAAGAACAAGAGCAAGAGCAAGAGCAAGGAAATCACCATGAAACACCACCACCTCCTCTTCCTCAGCAACTGCAGCGGCAAGAGAATGGAAAGCCTCGAAAGGAAGAAGCTTCAAAGGCAAAACGGAACCGCAAGGCCACGGTTGATGATGCACCGAAGCCGGAACCGAAAAAGAAGCGGCTTGAGAATGATAGCCAAATGCAGGAGAGTACAACACCACCCCTTTTACCTGTTGTTCCTTATCATGCACAAGAAGCTGAGTCAGATATTAACGATGAGATGAACCTTCAGATGGAAGACACACAAGACACGAGCTATGTTGTCAACACGCCCATACCTCATTGTTCATGCACTGGCAACATTGAGCCTTGCTATAGATGGGGCAATGGGGGCTGGCAATCCGCTTGTTGCACAACCACATTGTCAATGCATCCATTACCAATGAACCCTTTAAAGAAGGGATATAGGCTTCCTGGTCGGAAGATGAGTGCAGGAGCATTTCAAAAATTAGTCAAAAGGCTTGCTCAAGAGGGTGCAGATCTCACTCAGCCTATTGACTTGAAAGATTATTGGTCAAAACATGGGACAAACCGATATGTCACCATCAAGTAATCCATGTTATGTTACCATTTGAATGATCATGTATGTCACTATCCGAGTGATCATGTATCACCATCTGAGTGATCATACATGCCAGCATCAGTTTAGTGATGTCTGTTACCATTCAAATGATCTTCGACCATGCCTCATATAGATTCATTATAGCCTCATATTCAATGTTTGAAAGGTGGTTGCCAAAGTAGCCCGTAGGCTCATACAAAGTTTAAGCAATCTTTCCATACTCTGAAATCTAGGCGAACTCTCTGGTCAGAAGAGAACAACCCTGAAGTGCTGTATATTGCTGCAGCTTTTTTTGTCATTGCAACACTGAAGTGCTGTATGTATATATTGCTTGCTGCACCCTGCATTTAATTCTTTACATGAAGGGCATTTGGATACTCTTATGGTAGTGGTGGATGTGATTTACAATTCTATCACCATTCGCCAATTAGAATATTGTAGGGAGCCCAAGCTGATTACTGGTTTGGCTTTTGTCCGAGTTATTCAATTTTGCTATTTGATTTGATAGTGTTTCTTGGTTTTACCATTTCATTTTCAGCAATGTGACAAGTACTGTTCATATCTCACCATCTTTTCAAGCTATATACCTTCATTACATTGACAATATTTAGTAGTAATGTTGATGGAAGACATGGATCAAGACTTAAAATCGTTTGGTGGGAAAAATTTGAGGTAGTTTGTCCTTTAGCATTATGGAAGTTTGCTTCAGAACCGGTAGGCTTAGTATGATTGTTATTAAAGGCTTTTGGATTTTGAGCGAATGAAATTTTGATGTATTTTGATATGAATTTTGCAGCAATGCTGCGATTAGTTCCTAAAATAATATTCATCTGCTCCTGTTTGACAGATTGAGAGACAACAAATTGCTCGTGGCGACTGCAGTAAATTCTTCATCAATCACTTGCATTTGAGAAATGCGCAGTTGAAGGCTTCTCTCAATGAATGGTTTTCTAACATCCACATCCTGGTTGCTTTATGGGCAATTCATGTTGACAAAGTCTATCGCTTCTCTGAAAGATAGTGATGAATTCAACATTACTCATCCATGGACATTGATTGCACGGCTTACGTGGGAAATTGAAGCTACTAAAAGAAGCCGTTAGAACTAATGAGGAATTGATCATGAAACGGAACTTTTGAATTTATGTGGTATTGGTTAGGGGAGAATGTTCTTCTTTTGAGCTTTTTCCAAAGGCTAAAAGGGCCACTGCACGTTTAAAAATAAAAGAGAACGACTTGAAAGTGGTTCGTCATATGACACTTTTTTGACTTCCAAATCTCTGGTTGCAAGTGAAGGAGACTCTCATAATTTTAGAGTTTACAACCCTTTACTTTTAGCAGTTTCTAGGACTTTGCTTCTGCAATTTTTGATGCACATTTTTCGCAGGTTGTTCACATGGTGCAGAATTCTACATCTCTACAAATTATTATAGGCCGTGAAACATAGATCTACTACCAAGCTCTTCTGTTGAAACAAGGTACATATAAAAACCAAATGAATCTGAATTTCCAATTGGTTTTTGTTTACCTTTACTGTACTTCAGAAATCAAAACAAACTTTTGGGTTTCTTTTATCCGAGGAAATAAAATAACGAAGGATAATCGTGATTCTTATTTCTATTTCAAAGAGTTCTAAAGATATATCTTCACTTTTTTTTTAAAAGAAGATTCAACTTTAGTCCTGGTTGCAAGACAAAAAGTTCTGAAAAGGTATTACGAAAAATTCGTCCTTTTAAAGGGATAACAGGCAATTGTTCAGTGGGATGTAATTCGCGAAGATGGAAAACTGCAAACACAAATGGCCACACTCATGTTCTTTGGGTGAAGCTATTTAACTGATAGAAAGATCTTATTCGTTTGAAAAAAAGAGGGAATGCATTGGATCTTCATGGCAGTTTTGGAAGGAAATTTACTATACCATTTTGTTACCTAACTATCCAACCATTTTGTTACCTCACGTCTTGGTCAGGAGGCATACTTAACAGGAATCCGAGCAACAATCATATAGAGCTTAGGCATCATAAGCATCAATGCCCATACTGGTGTTTATTTGTCATGAATCACATCGTCTAAAGAGGTTTTTGATTTCACCACCGTCCTTTCTGACACAGTGCCCCTCTTTTGAGGTGCCTTTATGGCACTTGATTCTTACGCCAGCCATAGGAATTGTCAGTAGATCACTTCGCCTTCTGGTATAAGAATCTTGAAACTAGGTGAAAAATGAGACAGCCTGCAGTACATATCAAACTTCTTGACTTCTCTGCTCCAAAACCATTGCCATTATGTATGTACTTCTATAACTGAAAGGCAAGAGAGGCTGTAGGGTCTTCTGTGATGCCAAGTCTTTCAAATTTTAAACACAAGTGGAAAACTTCAAATAGACGCCAAAAACAAGAGCATCATGAAATTCGAACAGTAGTTTTTCTGCCTTCTGTTTACAGCAAACGAATGAAATCTCTGATGGTGCTCTCTCTTTCATTTTTGAACCCAAAGTGCAAAAAGGAAAAAGGAAAGAAGATAAGATTAAATGATTTCTTTTGTTTTTGGGGGTCATCATAGGGTCTGATGATGATCCTCTGTTCCACAGTTACTGCTACTACTACAAGTGTTGTCACTACTGCTATTGCTTGCAGCACTGTCAATGGAGGAGGACTTGAGGGTGACCAAGGAGTGGTGATGGTGAGGATCGGGCATTGTCCGTGTTGTTCCGACCTTTGCTGTGCCTTTCTTCTGCTTCACGAGAGGAACCAATGACTGAACTACATCAGTCATCAGCGGACGGTAATCAGCTTCTGGCTGCACACACATCGCAGCTATCGCTGCAACCTATATACGCCAATAGCAATATAAAATCAAAACTCAAAATCCTTCTATGAATCGATAAAATACATAATCCATCGATTGATTTTTGTTCGATTGTCCAAGTTTGGCCTTCATATATATAAGTTCTGTTTGTTATTCTCTAGTTTTATTCCTTTACAGATTCATTTGCAGATCCATGTCAATTAATGTTCATAAAGAGTATGCATTCTCCGTCGAATTCAAAATCACACCTGTATTAGGTCTTTCACAGCAACTTGTCCAGCCATCACAGGATCGACTATGTCAACCAGTTTAACTCTGTCCGTGAGCCGAGGAAGTGCCTACACAAAACAAAAGTGGCATGTGCAAAACAAGGTCTAAAAATGCAGAAAGGTTGGTTATGCCCATCCAAAGCAAGGTTTAGGGTTCAGGGTCCCAAATGCAATCACATTCTGAGCAGAGCAAAAGTAAAATGAGCTACTCACCCAAGAGACAAGGACACCTTGCCCAGGGGGCCTCTTCATGTCGACTGGAACTCGGCCAGTGAGGAGCTCAAGCAACACTACCCCATAGCTATAGACATCTGATTTAGTTGTCAAGTGTCCTGTTAGAGCATACCTTTTCAAACAAAAATTCACACAAAGCAAACAGCAAGACCATCTGTCAGGGAGGGGGTTCAGCTACATAGCTGTGCCATCATAAAAAGAAGATAGAAGTATCAATCCAAGAATAGAACAGAGACAAAGTTGTCATTCGTACTCGGGTGCGACATATCCATGCGTGCCCAGGACTCGAGTCGAAACCAAGCCACCGACTTCATCCGATCCGAGTCGGGCCAGACCAAAGTCTGCAACTTTGGCACTGAAATCAGAGTCCAAGAGGATATTGCTGCTCTTAAAATCCCGATGGATCACGGGCGGAACCACATGCTCGTGAAGGTATTCAAGAGCTCGGGCAGAATCGAGCGCTATCCGCATTCGTGTATCCCAATCGAGCATAAAAGGCTTGCCAGATGTTCCTGAAGCATATCGAGTCAGAACATAGATATGGATACACAACAAGTTGCCCATACATACATGATTACTTCTACATACGTATACATATGTACATGTATGCGTGTGCATGAGCGTACATGTATGGTGTTATCAACTCAGTAGAAATAACCCAGATGGTTTGTGTGGTTTATGTCATGAGAATTTTTAAGTAGATAACTAGGATGAAATGGACCCTAAACCCCTGAAGAAACATACATTGTAGCAATGTCACTGAGCTAATAATGTATTTTGATATATATGCGTGGTGGACTTCGGCACCAACGATGACTGTGTCTCTCCACAAGCTTTATCATTCATTTCCTTTTACAGCAAGATACAAGAATATCTACCCCAAAGTGTGTCAGCAAAAAAACTATGTTTGCAAGCTTGCCACAAAGCAAATTTGCAAGCATTCCCACGGATTGCACGGCATGTGTGCCTTCTGTGTCTGTGTGTGTGGTAGTACGGAACATGACATGAAATACCGTGAAACGGGGGCTTACCTTCCGTGTGAAGATGTTCCTGAAGGTTTCCATTGGGCATGTATTCATAGACCAGCAATCGATTGTCTTGATTGGCACAGTACCCAATCAAACTAACGAGGTACGGGGAATGGAGGTGAGTCAGCATCTCAACCTTCGATTCACAAAGGAAAAGGGAAAATAACCATGGTAGTCGTTGAGCTCAATGTACTACTAGTTCAAGGAAAATCGCATTCTTGTTAAAAACAATAGCCGCAGGAAGAATACAGCAAAAAGGCATTCTTCTTCAGAGAAGACCCACTTCTTATTTGTGTGAATTCTACGCACCACACAAGAAAAGATTCAATTTCAGCGCAGATATGCATTGCATATGTATGATTATGTGTAGGTATGCACGTATGAATGTGCATCTAAGTTCATGTAATGAATGTATGTATGCGTATGCCAAATAGGAAACTGTATCTCTGTTTAAAAACCATCTTCTTGTGAAAAATAATAGCCATAGAAAGAATGCAGCAAATGGCATTCTTCTTCTTCTTCTGCAAAGAAGAAGAAGAAGAAGACCCATTTCTTATCTGTGTGAATTCCACACACCACACTAAGAAAAGATCCAATTTTGGCGTATGTACATGTTGCATTTGCATGATTATGTGCAGTATGAATGTGCGTACAAATTCATGCATGAATGTTGATGTATGTGTATGCCAAAGAGGAAACTGTATATCTCTGGTTAGAAGCACTTACCTCGATGCGGAATTCCTCGTCTCCTTGTTTGCTGCCCTGATCGAGCTGCTTAATCGCCACAAGCCGCCCATCAGGAAGAACCCCGCGGTAGACCGATCCGAAGCCTCCGTGCCCGACCACATTGCCTGAGCTGAAATTCCTTGTCGCCGCCCGAAGAAGCTTCAATGGAAAAGCTTGAGACCCTGAGCTTGCACTCGCATTGTCCTTGCCCCATGAGCTACCGCGAGGATCTGGCGCCGTGCTCCTTCCACGCGCTCCAAGGATCTTCTCGTGGCTGTGCTTGTCATGGTTGGCTTGATGAGAAGAAGACGGCGACGACGACGATGCGATCGATCTCTTCTGCTTCTTGACCTTCTGCCTGACGTAGTAGTAGTAGATGAAGAGAAGCAGCAGCGCGGAGACGGCGAGCGTGGAGATGGTGGCGAGGATGGTGACGGCAATGGTGCTCTTGCTCCCTTGTCTTGCTGCCGGGGCATCTTCTTGTTCCGCGATCGCGTTTGCAGGGACATAGCTCCCCGCGGGAGGGGGGAGGAGCTCCGAGAGGAGGAGACGCGCCATGTGTGGGCTTGATCTCCGCGTCTCGATGCAGGCAGAACGACAAGACAAGACAAGACAGATTTGATGGGAAAATCAGAGAGAACAGAGACAATAGGGGGAGGTGTGTGAAGGGTACACTTCTGCTCTGTTTTTCTTGCTGTTTCTGGTCTGACGATGAGAGAAGCACTGCAAAGGAGAGGGAGAGAGAGGAACAGAGAGAGATGGTGAAGAAGAAGAAGGAGGAGGAGGAGGAGGAGGAGGAGGAGGAGGAGGAAGAAGAAGAACAAGAAGCACAAGAAGAAGAAGAAGAAGAAGAAGAAGAAGAAGAACAACAACAACAACAACAAGCACAAGAAGAAGAAGAAGAAGAACAACAACAACAACAAGCACAAGAAGAAGAAGAAGAAGAAGGAGCAGAGAGAGAAGAGAGATGGAGATGATGAAGAACAGGGGAACACACAGAGATGGAGATGGAGGTGAAGAAGAACAGGGGAACAGAGATGGAGATGGAGATGGAGATGGAGATGGAGGTGAAGAAGAACAGGGGAACAGAGAGATGGAGATGGAGATGGAGATGGAGGGAAAAATGTGCAGGAAATTTTGTCAGAGATGTCTGATTCAAGATGATGGCATGCATGCACATGCATGTGCATGCATGCACCATTCATGTGCATACAAGTGCATGCATGCACCATTCATGTGCATACAAGTGCATGCATGCATCAACACATGCATGCATGCACATTCATGTGTATGTGCAAGCATGCATCAACACATGCATGCATGCACCATTCATGTGTATGTGTGTGCATGCATGCATCAACACACATGCATGCATGCACCATTCATGTGCATACAAGTGCATGCATGCATCAACACATGTATGCATGCATCAACACATGCATGCACATTCATGTGTATGTGTGTGCATGCATGCATCAGCACATGCATGCATCTGCATGTATGTGTGTGTATGCATGATTGTCTAGCATGGAGAATGCATGTGTGTGCATTCTGCGTGTGCATCCAGCATGCGTCTCTCGATGCGATGCGATGCATGCATGCATCGCTGTTGCTGTGTACCTGCACGCGATTTCGGATCCGAGAAAAATACTGAAACAGTACGCAGAAAAGGGCCGCATGCTCTGCTGAGCTGCTCGCGTTCCCTTCTGTTCCTGTTCCCCGACTTCTGTTCCCTGCTGCAAAAAATCCGCAATGCGACCGCGATGCATTAATCTGTAGTATTTTGTATCTTCTTCTTCTTCTTTTTGGGATCCGGGGGGAGGGGGGGGGGGGTCCGAGGCCCAAAGTTCTGGACTCTTTCAGCCACTGCTTCTCTAGATCGA